>JASDQU010243088.1:34807-60530 GCA_032191745.1 Picea mariana
TCAAGAGATAACTCAACCAATACAGAAAATCCTCCTCCAAGAGATGCGCCACCCTTCTTCTTCTTTCACACACTAGAAAAGTCACCTTGCCTCATAAGAACATGAGCAAGTGAAGTGTGTTAGAAGTGAGGCGCTAGCCTCTTATTTATACTAAACTGGCACGTGTGAAGAGACATCATTCTGGCAGGGCCGACCTCTCATACTGGGTGGATAAATCCACCTTTTATTAAATCTGGCTGGGCCGACCTTTCATTATAACTGCTGGGGCCGACTTCTTATTCTTTACATTATAATTGTCCGATGACCAATCCGCAAAAGGGGATTTGGTCCTTATACAATTACCGACTGGGTAATCCTCAATGGGGATTTAACCTAATAATAAAAATAATAATAATGACATGATTAATCCACAATGGGGATTTAATCCAATAACAAAATAATAAGAATGCCCTTCGCAGTTACATTATTTCAACAATTTTCTCACTTAGTTTTCCTACCTCTAGTTTCCTAGGGTACATTTTGAGCTCAATGTGTTAAAAGTATGCTCTATTTTTACTAGTGTAGCATTTCTCTTATATTCTAAATTCATTTCAATATTTTGAGTAGTGTGCTTTTAATATTACATTTTAATTATAAGAAATCATTACATAATAGGTATAACCTCGTAGTATTTATATTAGCATTCAAAATTTGTTGTCATGAACTGCCTGATGGTTTCACCAAGTCTTTGTTCGTTGTTGGTGTAAGGTGGTCTTGGGAGAACCTACAAAAGTGCATAGTGCTTATGAGCTTGGATCTACAAGCCTAGACTTGTAGGCTCATGATGTTCATCTAAAAGATCAGGACACCTAAAAACTATTTGTGGGTGCTAGTTGGAGGCTATTAAAACCATTTTAGATGGTATGTAAAGTGGAAACCATTTGAAAACCAATATAATCCACATGTGATTAAGGAATCATTACTCTATTTAAAATAGAGACATTATATTTTTTTGGATGACGTATTTGAGAAACAAGCTATGCACCATGTAGGTCAAGTTAATGGTGTTGCGATACATATTGAGGTGTGGAACAATCACTAAGACCAAGAAATTTCCCTTTAAAGACCAATAAAAAATGCCTCAATACCCCTTGTCAAGACCCTGTGTTGACCAGGTACATCGTTTTTTTTCTTGCACTAGTGGCACACTTTCCTTGAGGAGGGAGAGGACCACAAAAGCTTTGTCGAGAGACTGAAAAAAATGGCAACAACATAGAAAATGTTAACTATATTGGTTGTTTATATGATAGCCATGCAGGCGCAACAACAAAGATTTTCATTTAGAATATATACATACACCAATAAGTGTTTATGGTAAAAGCACAAATTGCTCAAGTAACTTGAGTGATATGCGTTGGCTAGATGGGAGGGCATATGCATTTAATATTTGCCAAGTACATATTGTGGTAAATGTGATAATGTGTCTCATGGCACTAGTAAGTGTTGGCATGAGACTCGGGTATGCTCGTGTTGCTTTTACAGAGTGTCGCACCATCAAGGAACCTCAAGCAACCTATTGTGAGTTAATTTGGTTTATTCATCCTTAATGCTTGAGAAAGTGTTGTGGAAATATGCACAATTGAGAATATGATCATTGATCCCTATGGCCTAATTTGGTCATGGGTATTTGTGAAGACTAATGATGAAGCATAGATTGTTTTAGGGTGCATTTTTTGAGAGAATTCTAACAAGATTAGCTCTAGTTAGAGGATCAACATATACAAAGTTCAAATATTGGAATTAGTCACCATTGTGATTCATGTAGTTGTATCATTCTTTAAACAATAAATGAATGTAAGATATTTTTTTGTTTGCTAGCACGTCCCTAACTTGTTGGACTAGCCTTTGGCTAAGAAACCATGACCTAGGGGCATCTAAGCCGTCAAAATCACCCGAGGATCGCACTCGGCCTAGGCCACACCAATCCTTAGTTGGATGGATTTTTAAGGTGTCTCCTCTCGACTACAACGGGTTTCAAACCCGGATCACCCTACAAATGAGACGCTTCGAAACCAATCATGCTAGCGGGATTTGACAAATGAATGTAAAATTTGGAGTGATGTGTAACCTTTAATTTGGTTATTAATTATTGTATAGTTTTGATAGGGGTTGTTTCCCTATCAAAAGAGTGTCATTTGTTGGATGTGGACTCTTGAGGTTGTAAACCTTAGTTTGGGTTAAAAATAATCGTGTAATTTACAAGTCATGACAAAGTATGTGGTATTGAACTTCTTGAGGAGTCAAATAGCTAGGTGAAAATTTTAGGTGAGTGAAGGTGATGGATTCACAAGAAGTAGTTGCTCTAGAGTACTATTGAAGATATAATGCCTCCTTGTTGAGAGGACAAGTGGATGTGTGAGTTGAATGATGCCACAATTGTAAGGAATATGGAGTGGGAGGAGACTACCTCTTCATATTCTCTAATCAAGGATTGTCATTCTAGTCTCATGTTATAAACATAGTCCCTTGTATGGTTATTGGCACCAATGAGTTGTTGATAGTAGAATTTCTAAAATTTAGGTTTTCTCCACTCTAATCTAAGTGTCTCTCCTTATTTTGTGTTGTTAATTCTTAATATGTTGTTTACCTTATGTGCATTTACAGTTTGAGCTATGCTTGGCATATTTTCTTATATAACTCTTGCATTACCATTCACTGTGGACCCTTCTCCAAGTGTGTGCCATGAGGTTAAAAAGAAGAAAGAACCCTTCTCTAAGGGCATGCCATGAGATTAAAAAGAAGAAAAGAAACAATGGGACAACAGCAAAATGTATACGAACATTTAATATTAACCATTTTTTTTTAGATGTAGAGAGATTCATCTTCCCAAATGTTATGAAATGCTCTTGTAACATCTGCAAAATGTAACCTATTTTTATGAATACTAAATTATAATTTTTTTCCAAAAAAACAAATTAAAAACATTTCAAATAAAATTAAAAATATTAATTAATTTTAAATCCGATAAGAAAAAGTGAGAAAAGGATGTAATGGTTTAGTAGTCAAAGTTTTTCCCATATCAGGAAAGAATTGAGATGATGACTTTGCTCATATCTCTTCAAGTATTATGAAACTTGAAAAAACACTTATTATGAGAAAAACACTTATGATTTGTCAAAACAATTTCATTATAAATAATTCTTTGTTTTCAACAATTTCCTGCAATGAGCTATGAACTCGTGCATAAGTATATGGTGGAAAGAATTAGGCACTCCACCTAGAAATTGAGTATGCTTGTCAAAACTGAAATTAGAAGCTCATTGTACATTGATACATAGTATTAAAATATAGAAATCAACTTTAAATAATGATGACATAGTATTAAAACAGAGAAATCAAATTTGAACATTATTTATGTGGTTTTTTTAATGGCAAAGTGTACAACTTTTAATCCATCCAAGTATACTTGGATGTTTATTACACATTCTCATTTTTACATAAAAAGTTTGCATCACCTACTTATAAATTTTGTATCATAATCTGCTAAAAACAATGGCTAACTATCCTACTTATAAATTTTGTATCATAATCTGCTAAAAACAATGGCTAACTATCCTACTTATAAATTTTGTATCATAATCTGCTAACAACAATAGCTAACTATCCTCCACCTCTCAAGGTAAATACCAATATGCATATTGATGAGGAGGAAACAAGTAGTGAAAACATCGTATTGGTTCAATGAATTGTAAAGGTTGATGTTGAAGAACCCCTATCTAATCATGGAAAATAATAGCAACAAGGACTTTTTTGAGGATTTGATTGAAGCTATATCCATGGATAGTTCACTCCAGGAATGGGTAATCTGTGTATCCAACTACAGGATCAGGAATGTAAAAAGTGTTTCTGTCGTATTTGTTGAGAGAAGCATTTAACTCAAATCTTCTAGGCAAATCTGGGTTGGCCAGAAAAACTCGACCATAAACTACAAGATCAGCCTTGCCGCTTGCAATTGCTGCATTTCCATCTTCTCGATCATAACCCCCTGCAACCAAGAATGATCCCTTGAATGCCTTCCTCATTGGAAGTAGACTCTTGTTTGTTGCAACAGGTTCAAATGTAGTTACCAGTCTGGGCTCTACATAGTGGGCATAAAGTATGTTGTATCTATTTAAGGCCTCGGCCATGTAAAGCCCAAGCGCCTCAGGATCTGAGTCACTGGATTCTAGAAATTGTGCAAATGGAGAGAGCCGTATTCCCACTCGCTCTGCTCCAATTTCATTTGCCACTGCTTCAACAACCTCCAGAGGAAACCTGCACCGGTTCTCCAGTGTCCCACCATACTGATCGTTCCTGTTATTTATGCCGTCTTTCATAAATTGGTCTAGAAGATACCCATGAGCACCATGAATTTCAACACCATCAAAACCTGCCACAAAGCCATCAAAACTATGAATGAAAGAAGGTAGCACTTCCCCATTTATTTGACGAAAATCTATATTTTGATGTAATGACAATTGATTCGGTTCTGTTATATTAAGGGTCAAGGGCTAAAAAGAAAGACTGCCCTCTTAGGAAAAGAAAAGCCCTGTGATCTATTAAGAAAAAAATTCGAGTTCTTTCTTGGATAGAATAGTTCCTGTAGCATATGTACTATTTGTGCAAATATCTAAAAGTCAAATTTATGATTTGTTTAAGAACAGTCACCTGCTTTGATAGCATTTCTAGCAGCCAGACGAAAGTCATTAATAATCTGTGGAATCTCCTCAATTTTTAGAGCTCGAGGAGGGGAATAATCTGCAAGATCCTTGCCGTTGGGTAAGACAACCTGTCCCGATATTTTTCGATCTGTTGATGAAACGGGAGCCTGGCCATTGGGTTGATAATCTGCATTTCATAGACCCACTCAGCCATCTCAATTCAAAGAAACTGACAGCAAATGTTCTATAAAAAACATACTATTACATCCATGTAAAAACTGACGCAATGCAAAGTTATTAGGGCAAGAGACTAAGAGTTGCCACTACTCTTTTCGCATTATGAGATGCCAATGCCATGGCCAAATGAAGTGAACAAACTGTGGAATTATAGTGGAATCATGTTTTTGAAGCAAATCAACAGATTCCAATCCCCACAGATCTTTCAAGTGGGTACATGAAAGGAATTAATGGGTAGCAATGCAATGCAAAGCATAGATACTTACCCACATGGGAAGCCCTTCCAGTGTGCCAAATCTGACAGAAGAAAACGCCTCCTTTCTCGTGGACGCCATTGACAATAGGTTTCCAAGCCTCCACCTGTTCCTCCGTCCAAATTCCAGGCGTATCCGGGTACCTGTCAGTGGCACACCTCATCATGGTCATCATCATTTGGGTTTCTAAAAAAAAGGCTCATACCAAGCACTTAGATACCCATATCAAGCTGACAGATAAAATGTTAACCTACCCTTGCGCAGAGTCGGAGACGCCCGTAGCTTCTGCAATGAGAAGACCTCCAGGGCTGGTTCTCTGAGAATAGTATAGGATTGCGTGCGGTTGGGGCACAAACTTGTAGGATCTCTGTCTGGTTAAAGGTGCCAAAACCACCCTGCCAAACCCCTTTCCAGAATTAGCAAACTCAAACTATGTTGTCAAAATCAGTACAATAGGAAATGAGAAAAGGGAGAACAGAAGATTGATGGTTGATACCTGTGAGACAAGCTGAAGGGACCCAACTGATAAGGTGTTATCAATGGGATCTGCTGCTTTGATTGGTTTTCTTCTGTGTTTTCTTTTCCTCCCATCGTGATTACTGTCCTTACTCCTACTCCTCTTCTTCTTCTACAATGGATGTGAATGAGCTCCACCGATTTGGTAAAACAGGCCGATCGATGTGGATGAATGCTTGATAGATTCATACTGTAGTGTCTGATGGGTTTATATAGAATTCCAGGGTAAGTCAGATTCGGTATGACTAACGTCATGGGTGATGAACATAGATGAAGGAGCGTGATGAACATTCATTCTGCGTCTTAATTCTGTGTGGGCTGCACTGAGAGATCGTCCGTGGTAGGTACATCCACCCGGGATTGTCATGGATTTCGAGTTGGGTGTGAACACCGCCGAATAAAGTAAGAGGTCGATATGGTCTCCATTTTAAAAGCAATTTAAAGTTGCATCCAATCAGTTAACAGGTTATGGTCCTATCTAAAGAAAAAGGAAAGGAGTGTAGGAGTATCGGCATTGGAATACTTTACCCTGGCAGATACGTCACTGCTGATTATTAAACCTGTAATTAAGAAGGCTTTAAAATACAACATTTATTTTGAAAGCTGCGGGACATGGAAACCGCATGCTTGGAATGAATTTAGAGAATTCATATTAAACAACTGTGAAAAGCGAAACGACAAAGTCAAACTCCTCCGGTACTTTATGACATTTGGCAGAATTTTGTTGTGCATTGGCCCGTCGAGGGTGAATTTCACAACTTGGTACATTGAACCAGTAGCATCCAGAAATTTTGACTAGGTACAATGAACCAGTAGCATCCATAAAGTGTGTGATTGTCCTCATTAGTTTGATTATTTACCATGGAATTGACAAAGGTTATGAATCCCTCATGGAATTTGTGTAGGATTTTGAGTGTTATAGTTTCATTGTTATTGTCATGAATTATATTAATTTTGTGTAGTATATGGAGTTTACACTTTGTACGGTTCAAACAATGATGTATGAATCTTTTCAGTATAGTCAAACAATGATGTATGAATCTTTTTCGTATAGATATGTATAGATATTTATTTTATGCATTAGCTACAAATGCTCACTCTAGTGTAAGTGCAAGGAGTATGCATTGGTGTAAGTGCTCACTCTARGGTAAGTGCAAGCACTATATAACTCACAAGCATTGAAGTATTCATYATTGAGTGTTCCTCATATGGTATGAATAGATGATTAGGGATTTCTAACGAAGGTTTAGGGTCTTACTTGATTACTTTTGAGTTATTAAGAGGTCTCCTTTAGTCTTTGTCTTGATCCCATGTYTTAATTGATCAATTTGAGCTATACAAATTCTCATTTGGGTTGGTCTCTAACATATTTGGGCATTGTTGGGCCTCCTTGCACCCACATATTGGCCAAGTTTGTTAGAAAGACACCTTTGGGACCATGGATGCCCCGCTTTTTTGGAAAACACACTCTATTTTATGATTAAATTTGGTTAATGTTGGCACCTTTCTTACTCTTTTTTAGGCCCTACTTACCCAAGTAATGTTTATCTCTGTACGCAACTCCCTCATATTTACGTGATAATCCATTTTACCTATGGAACATAGGGCTTGTTTTGGCCTTAATACATGTGGTTGACTCTTTTCCCCCTACGTTTAGGTAGTCAACACCCATAGTTTCACAATCATAAGCCCAATTCTGTATGTCCACATTATGGATTGCCTTTTGATATGCCCTAATGGATAAATGTGTATAATATATTACTCCTCCTCCTCATTTGCTCCCTCTCGACTATTTGAACAAACTCTCTAAATTCTCTCTATAGACTAGTGTATTATATCTCTCATATGTTCTTAGATCTCCATCGATTCTCTATTGTTGTCACCTTCCTTGTTCATGTAGGTCTTGTAATGTACTTAACCAACAAAAACAATGATTATTGAGAAATTGTTCCAGAAATATAAATTACAGAAAAGCAAATAAAAGTGACAATGATATAGAAACTATAGAATATAGCCTTTGTATTAATAATCTAGAAGAGAGAGAGTAAAGTTCACGGGCCTCTTCAAGGAGACAACCTCCTTTTAGCAAGGCTCCAATACAATAACAACATTCACAAAACATTACATAGCTTACTAGCTCCATAAATAGTTTCTCTAGCAAAACACTAACTACTTGTGGTCCCATCATTGATGAGTGAAACCACTTAGTAGGCCTTATTTAATAACGAGGACCCTTTTACATTGATTAACTACTATAACTACCTAATGGACCTTATTCGAAGGAGAAGGACTTATACATTAATTACTAACTCATAAGTAAGCCAAAGTAGGGAGGTTAGTGTAGGGCCCTAACATGCCTTCCCCTTTCAAGAGATGCATTGTCCTCAAGGTTGGAGGTGTGGAAAGTAATGTAAAATCATTGTTGAAATCCCAAGTGGTGTTATCTAGCCATGTATCCTTCCACTAGATTTGGACCTCTCAAATTGTGTATGGTGAAATCCATTAAATTTAGAGCAGCTATTAAGTTCTTTTCAATTTACTAGACTAATAGCATAAGCAGGATCACTGAAAGAAACACAATCACAAGGTACACAACATTTATCCTGGGAAACCCTCGTGGGGGAGAAAACCCAACAAAAACTTTCTTAATATAGATTGCCAAGATAATAAACTAAACACTAGAGAATATCCAACACTGAGCAATGCACCTCTCTCTTCCTTCTCCCGGCAACTGGCAACTGCAGTGTCCTTCAAACTTGCGCACTAGATGAGTGACTTGAGTGAGTGAGCTAATGAGGCGCCTTCCACTCTTATTTATACTAGTTTCCAGGCGCTAGGGTGGTGTCTCTTCATCTAGTAGGGTCGACTTCTTCTTTAGTCGCTAAAACCACTTTAATTAGGCTTGGGGCTCGACTTCTTAATTAGCAGCATATAATTAGGTTTTAACCAATCCACAAAAGGGGATTTGGTCTTATAAAAATCCCGACATGATCAATCCACAAAAAGGGATTGATCTATAATATAATAGCTCAATAATAAGTAAAATATTCTTTGCAGTTACAATATTTCAACACTCCCCCTTAACAAGAAGGGTATTCTACAACATCATCAAGAGAGAGAGAGAGGGGGCAGCAACATCAACAGCATATGGAACACTAACTTGCATATCTATAAATCATCAGAAGTTTTTCTCATCATCAATAACATCATCATTCACGGCTTAGAGTTGGAATGGCATCATCATCAACATTCACAGTTTGAAGCTGGAACCTAAAACATCAACATCAGTTAGCATAAAAGCTAAAACAATAACATCGACAACATCATCATCAACAGAACGAGGTTGGAGCAACATCATCACAGCATGAGGCTGGAGCAACAACATCATCACAACACGAGCCTGGAGCAACAACATCATCATCATCATGGGACAACAGAATGAGGCAAGTGTATCAACAAAATTTTGTGGTACTCTGATAGTCCCTAGGGATCTGCCCAGGAATCATAAGATTCCCTAGGATATAAAATCCTAATGGAGCTACCACATGGTACTCTGACAAACCGTCCTTACTGGACCTTTGGGATATGCCCAAGAATCATAAGATTCCGTAGAATTATAAAAATCCTAACAAAGCTACCACTACTGACCACAACTAGCATATACCTGCACAGGTACTCTAACAGGCTGTCCTTACCGGACCTTTGGAATATGTCCAGGGATGATCAGTCTCCTAGGATATAAAATCCTAACTGAGCTACCTGTTGTTGGTCAGGATACCATATTATCATCAACATCACTCCCCCTTTTGAGGGAGTTCCTTTCAGACTATAGCAAGCTTGTCTCGAAAGTGCTCAAACTTTACACGAGACAGAGGCTTGCTCAACACATTTGCAACTTGCTCATCTGTGCCAACATATTGGAGCTTTATGGCTCTCCTCTGCACCATATCACGAATGTAGTGATATCGGATTTCTATGTGCTTTGACTTGTCATGGAACACAAGGTTCTCTGTCATCTTTATGCAACTCTGATTGTCACATAGAATCACGGTTTCTGCCATCTCCAGATCAAATAGACCTGTCAACAACTTCTAAAGCCATATGGCTTCAAAAATGGCAGAACATGCAACAATGTATTCCGCTTCTGATGTGTTGAGGGAAATACTGGATTGCTTCCTACTCTGCCATGAAGTCATGGATGACCCCAGACTGAAACAACACCCTGAAGTACTCTTTCTGTCAAAAACACTTCCAGCCCAGTCTAAATCGGTATAACCAATCAGTCTGAATTCATGATCTCCATTATAACAGAGACCAGAGTCCAACGTACCCTTAAGGTATATCATCACATGTTTTGCAGCAACAAGGTGAACATATCTGGGTTCTACCAGATACTGACTCAAGATGTTCACAGCAAAATATATATGGCCTGGTGTTTGTCAGATATATCAACGATCCAATTATATGTTTGTATAGCGTCGCATCAACCAATTCAGACGAAGTATCAACCATGAGCTTCAACTTTGTTTCCATGGGTGTGTTCATGGATTTTCACTCCAACATATCAAATCTCTTTAGTATTTAAACTGCATACTTCCCTTGGTTACCGAAGATCTTCTCTGGGCTCTGCCAAACCTCAAGACCTAAGAAATAGTGCATTAGGCCTAGGTATTTCATCTCAAACTTTGCATTGAGATTCTTCTTGCAATCAATGATGAGTTTTTCTTCTCCAGTTAAGAATAAGTCATCCACATACAACAACGATATAACTAGCTCATCATTCATAACCTTGAAGTAAAGGTCAAAATCAACTTTACTCTTGGTAAATCCCAAGCTTGTTAGGAAACTGTATGTTCTTCCATACCAAGTTGTAGGAGCTTGCTTCAATCCATACAGAGCCTTGTTCAACCTGCAGACATGAGTCTTTATGTCTTCAACTTCAAACCCTTGAGGTTGTTCTATATACACTTCTTCTTCAACGACACCATTTAAGAATGTTGTTTTCACATCCATCTGGTGTAACTTCCACTTCATCTTAGTTGCAAGAGCTCTGATGGTTCTGATAGAAGTGTATTTGGCTACATGAAAAAACGTCTCTTCATAGTCAATGCCTTCCTTTTGAGAAAATACACGAGCTACAAACCTTGCTTTGTGTTTTTCAATACTTCCACCAATAGCATGTTTTATCTTGTATAACCATTTGGAAGATACCACATCTTTTCTCTTCGGTCTGGGAACTATTTCTCATACATCATTCTTTATAATTGATTGGTATTCTTCTGTCATGGCATTTGCCCATTCTTTCTTCTGAATGGATTCTTCAAAGCAATTAGGCTCCTTCTTTATAAGATCACACATCAAAGCTATATAATTGGAGAATGGCTTAGGTTTCTTGACTTGTCTCATGGTTCTTTTTGGGGCACCATACTTCTCTCCATCTTGAATAAGTTCCCTTGCCCAAGATGGATTTCTCTTGTGAGAGGTCGTCATTTGGGGAGGTTCTTGAGATTCTATCATATCATGATCTTCTTGAATCTCATCATCAAGGTAAACAATGACTTCCCTGACTGGTTCTACAACTCTGGGAGCTATAGGTTTTTCTTCATATACTTCTTCAAGCTAGCATCTCCTTGATTTCTTCAGTGTTTCATCTTGATGCAACACCCCTACCTCAGCAGGTTCTGCTTGCCCTCCCGGTCTAAGGATTGTTATTAGTCTCCCCTTGAGACGAAATGGCTCTTTGATTCCCAGCTGGAATGTTCACACTAGTAACCATAAGTCTTTCTTAGGAGCTACGCCTGTGCGAACAAGCACTAGGCGTGAACTCTCACCCACGTGACCAACCAATGTGACCACAACCTTTATCCAAAAAGGCATTTCATGAATCGTGATTTCTGGGGTATTGGCGTGATACAAACCCAACACTCCACATCCACGAAACCCCGAAACCCGATGTGGGACCTCTCCCCAAGACCAGATCTGGCAGTCATGTGCCTTCTCCTCGATCGACGACCACGATCGTGTCGCGACTTTGCGTTTCGCGATTTCGGGATTGTTTGTGTAACGCAAGCCGAATGCTCTAACTCCTGACTTCCGAAATGTCGAGATTTTAAATCAAGAGATCAACGATTCCCGTTGATCCAAATCCAACGGATACTATTCGTCCTGGGCTTGTGAGCATTGAAAGGTTATCAGCCTTATCCCCTTCGTTGATCTACTAGATCCAACGACTCACGGAATTTCGGTATTCCTCCCTCTGAGAAATTCCACCGTTCGTTCAGTTTTTCAATGGCTCTAAGCCAAAGGACTTGGCGTCAACCTTTGCGAGGTGACTTAAACCTTTTGCTTTTCTTCGAATCCCTCGAAGTCTCTATTCCTTCTGAGCTTGGCCTCTACTGCAAACTCAATAATTTCAAGGGCTATTTGTGCACACTTCTTGCGACACTCACGATAACCTCTGGTTATATGAACTTTGATACTCTGCACACTCCTTATGACAGGGTTCTTCAACCACTCGCTTGGGTCGGAAAAGTCTAATACCTCGACTCGCCTGCACACACCTTGCACGGCTCTGTGACTATACTTGCACTCCCACTGGTATGAGAACAATGGTATCTCTCCTGAGATTTTCTGAGGTGAAACTCATAATCTTTTCAACACACTCATTGCGGACCTTTGCTGCACTCTTTGCAGGAATTCTCAGGACGAGAAACAATTGAAACTCATATCCTTCCTTTCACAGACTTCATACATTCAACATGAAATCAAGAGCATACATAGCATTGAAACAAAGGCATAACAGAGACTGAAATTAATTGTAAACATACCATTCAATAGAGGTAAACAAAATTCACAAGACACCATGAAATTGGATCAAATCTTCCTTATATTAATCCAAGTGCATCTGTACATGGGTTCAATAACAAAAACTATATGTTCATACCAATCCTACAATCTTTGTTCTTCTCTTCGACTCTACAGCTCTCGCAATGAGAATAATAATACATTACAATACATATGAGGGAGCTTTCTAGAGTTTTCCTTCCTACAACTCTAGCTATCTAATCGAATTAAAGTCTACAACTACTTTACATTTATTACAATAAATGACTCCAACAAATAGATGAGAACAACCACTCAATATCTGTATTACAACTCAAAACATAAATGCGAATGCATCCTTTCAATATATTACATTAATTTTTTATCCTTTCAAATTCAAAATGCTTTCAAAATGTGCGTTGGTGCATATCCAGTTGTCTTGCTTGCGCGTGCTTGCTTTGTTGACGATGCTCCTGCATCATACTCCTCTGGCTGAAAAATTCATGAACTCTTATTCATGAGCTCATGTACCATCTATCCATGTTTCTAGATATTCTCTTCACTTTCCCAACTGGCATCCTCAATCGGGTGTCCCTTCCATTTGACCAAATACTCAAAATATGTCTTTCTCCAGGTTTTCTTACCAACTCTTTGATCGATGATCCTTTCCATCTGCGTCTTTTCAGCTACAGGCATCTATCTGACCCATTGAACTTCCTTATGATCCTTTGATCCCTCTGTTTCATCTTCTCTATAAGGATACAGATCAGCTACATTGAATATGGGCGATATTCCTAGCCCATATAGGAATTCTATCTCATAAGAATTTGCCTCAAATTTCATTATGATTTTACATGGCCCTGTCTTTTTCATTTTCAGCTTATTATATGTTCTTCTAGGGAATCTTTCTTTCCTCAGGTGCGTTAAGACCAAATCTCCCACTTCGAACTAAAGTTCTCTTCTATGTTGATCTGCTATGTGCTTATATTCCTGGTTGGAATTATGTAACCACTCTCTGATCTTACTGTGGAGCTCTTGCATCTCTGCTGCAAATTCTTCTGCTCCAGCACTTCTGAATTCACTCTGAACTCACATATGCGTCTTGGCTGTATTCCATACATTATCTGGAATGGGCTATATCCTGTGCTCCTGTTAGGTGAGTCATTATATGCAAATTCCGCTTGTGGCGGAATCTGATCCCACTGACTACGACGTTCAGCTACTAAACTCCTCAACAAGTCCCCTAAACTTCGATTTACTACCTCAGTTTGTCTATCCGTCTGAGGGTAATATGTTGAGCTAAAAGATAAACTCGTTCCCAGCTTTTTCCATAGTGTCCTCCATAAATGACCAACAAATTTAGTATCCCTGTCCGAAACAATACTCTTAGGTAAGCCATGAAGTCTAACAACTCCTTTGAAAAACAAGTTTGCAATGTGTGTTTCATCACTGGTTTTCTGACATGGAATGAAATGTGCCATTTTTTAGAATCTATCGACTACCAGGAATATGGAATCACAACCTCTCTGTGTCCTTGGCAGTCCTAACACAAAATCCATGCTTACCACGTCCCATGGCCTTTGTGGTACTGGCAATGGTTGATATAATCTTGTATTCTGTCTTTTTCCCTTTGCGTGCTGGAAAATTCTACATCTGTTGACGAATTTCTTGACATCTGTCCTCATCCCTGGCCAATAATATAAACTGTTCAGTTGCGCAAATTTTTTTTCATGTCTGAAATGTCCAGCCAATCCCCCACTATGTTTTTCCTTCAGGAGATTCTCCCTCATAGAACTCTTCGGGATACACAACTGATTTCCTTTGAATAATAATCCATCCTAGATTAAGTATTCAATCCATTGGCTTTTGTCTCTCAGAATATGGTTTTCACATGCTTCATAAGCGTCCCTGATATCTGAATCATCTCTGTACATGTCCTTCAAGCTATCAAAACCTAAGGTCTTCACACGAAACTCCTCTGGAATCAAACATTTTCTGCTCAATGCATCAACAACTTTGTTAGCAGTTCCATAAATGTGCTTTATAACAAAAGTAAAGTTTTGCATAAATTCAACCCATTTCACATGTTTCTGGTTCAATTTCTCATGTTTGGTTACAAATTGTAAAGCACGGTTATCACTATACAAGACAAACTCTTTCGGAACCAAGTAGTGCCTCCATTTCTTCAGTGCCTGTATGATTGCATAAAACTCTTTATCATACATGGAATATTTCATCTTGGAATCATTCAACTTCTCATTGAAGTATGCAATTGGTCTATTGTCTTGACTTAAGACTGCTCCAACCGCAAATCCACTTGCATCACATCTGACTTGAAACGTATTACTAAAATCTGGCAAAACCAGAACTGGTTGTCCAATTATTTTTTCCTTCAACAACTTACAACTTCTCTCTGCTTCCTTCATCCAATGAAAAGATTTGTGTCTTTTCTTGACTGTGTCCATCATTGGTGCAGAAATTCCACTAAAATTTCTGATGAACTTCCTATAAAATTTGCTAGTCCATGGAAGCTTCTGACTTCAAAGATGTTCCTTGGCGATGGCCATTCTTTGATCGTTTTTACTTTATTTGGATCCACTTTCAACTCATTCGAAGAGATTACGAAACCCAAATAAATGAGTTATGTCTTCATGGAAGACAACTTCTTCATATTTATCAGCAACTTCTCTTGTTGTAACCTCCTCATCACTAAAGCTAAGTGTCTCAAATGTTCTTCCTCAGTCTTATTGAAGACCGGTATATCATCAAGATACACAATTACAAACTTCCCAATGAAATCTTTCAAGACTTTGTTCATAAATCTCATAAAAGTACTTGGCGCATTCGTCAAACCAAACAGCATGACAAGCCATTCATACAACCCTTCATTCGTCTTGAATGTTGTCTTCCATTCATCACCTTCCCTCATTTTGATATGATGATATCCGCTTTTCAAATCAATCTTTGAAAAAAACTTTGCTCCACTCAAGCAATCCATCAAGTCATCCATCATCGGTAAAGGAAACCTACACCTGATGGTGATTTTGTTTATAGCCCTCGAGTCTGTACACATTCTCCATCCACCATCCTTCTTTGGACTTAACACTGTTGGTACAACGTATGGACTCAAATTTTCTCTAATTAACCCCTTGTCCATCAAGTTGTGGACTTGCTTCTTAACTTTTCATTCTCCTGCGACGTCAGTCTATACGTTTCTTTGTTTGGTAAACTTGCTCCTGGTATAAGATCAATGTGATGGCTTATACTCCTGATGGGCGGCAAGGAACAAGGTAAGTCGTCCACCACTATATCAACAAATTCCTCTAGCATTTCCCGAATTTCCTCTGGTAGATCATCTATCGAAGTACTGGTCAAGATGACTCTAGGTTTTCTCACCACATCAAATTGCATTTCTTCATCTTTCTTGACTTCATCCAAAAGTTCCTTCCCACTCATGAGAAGTATAGTATTGCTTGTTTCTTCTTTCACCTTCTTGTCCTCTATCAGCAACAACATATGTGTTCTACCATTTTTCTCCAAGGTGTATGCTAGTTGATCATCTGTAAAATTTGGATGCAATATGTATGATTAATATTCTTTACATTAACCAATATTGATTTTTTATGTTATAGATTGTTAGGTGAATTTATGTTACCACCATCAAATGTTTTATGCCGTTTTTATGAGGAAAATCAATCTATGGCATGGGGTAAACCACAACAGACGGAAATAACTGCATAAATCAACTATAATCTCAAGTATGCTATATAAACAAACATGCTAACAAGACAAGATAAAGAGTCTACCTCGTCCGGATGTTCGATGAAGTCCACCGTTGAGCATTCAACTCAAAGCTATACACCTGCAACTTGTCCTCAACAACCAAGATATGCAAGCATATGGTGATAATATATAAAGTTAACACATAATAGCATAATCCATCAATATTCATAACAAATATGCCCATGGAATAACAATTCAAATATTTGCAAGACATTAATTGGAGGAGAAAAGAGTATTTCTATTAAAATATGATCAACATAAGTGTATGAATGACAAACTTCCATGTCAACATGTTTCATAACTGAGAAACTAAGTTCCTTCCAAATGGGCATCCACCACTTCAATCCTCCACCAAAGGAAAGCTCATATAAGAGAGACAATGAGGTTCTCCATCAAATAGGGAAGAGCTTGGGGGTTGAACAATGTGTCCATACTTAAAAGGACAAAGGGACGCAGACTCAATATGAAGTGAATAATTTCTCCAGAGTAACTTTGCTCTCAAAGTTGAATTCTTATCCCTCTCTTCCAAAGCTTGGATATGGACCATTTATAGCCTTCAAATGGAATTGAAGAGTTGAGTCAGAACGTTTCCAGTATATGGAAGGTCAAGGATCATGGATCTCGTGATGTGACATGGGAACCCGGCACCATTTTTTACGTTTGGCCACAAAACTTGATGTATGCAGGTTGTAATGGTGCAACCTGCATATACACATGTTGTATAGCTATTAGGGCGCATATATGTGGAAAAATATGATTTTTAGCTCTAGGAATTGCAAAAAGGGACTTCAAGTCTGCAGAGGGAAATGGAAAAGGCCTTTTGGGCAAGTTGCATGGGGTGAAGCAAATATTTCTATAATAGATGCCCCCTAATGTGTGAGGTCATAGGAGTATCCGCGATGGCTGAAATACATTATAATTCCCAGAAGTGGAGTAATGGAGATCTAGCTGGACGAACTAGTTGCTCATAAGAATAATACAATCCATAATGGCTTTGTACACATGGTTGTCAATTTGAATTACACTGCAGATCCATGTGGAAATATACCAAACAATTGTTCATGGCTATGAATAGGCAATACAAAGTAGATACATGCCAAAGGCTGTCATAGTCACGAACAAGGCCCAATGAAAACCAGTCTCAAAATCAATCTGAAGATATTTGTATACAATGGAGTACAATCTTATCTCCCATGATCACTGAAGTCATATAGGTATTGGTCCAATGAATGATAGCAATAGCTTAGGAAAGCTGTGACTATGAACTGATGTCTTCAGGTCTTCTACATGATCCTCCAAAGGTGCAATTCTACATCATGTGAATAAAGGATTTGAGGTCAAACACAATGAGACTTCGTTTGATTATCGATCATTGAGGTATATCGTTAAAAAACACGAGATAACCTACTAATAATGAAAGTAAGTATCGAGGCATTAAGTACATTCTTACAAGTGTGAATAAAGAAGTTGAGTTCAAACACTTGAAGAATCCATCGATCATGAGACATTGATGTATTCCCAACTGTTGATAGCGAGAGAACCTACCACTGATTACTACAAGCCTCTAGGTACTCATAGGGCTGTAGGTCTCATTTTGAGAATAGATGAGCTGAAGTCGATGGAAGAAGACCCACTGAAATGAGAGAATTAAGGCATCTCTTATCAGTCAACATGAGGTACAAAGAAGTAGCTTGATGATTTGGAGGAACTCGGACGAAGAACATGTTCACAAACCAACGACCCTATGTGTATTTCGCATGCACTAGATGAATGTAGTGCATGAAAAAGACCCTCTGAATAACAACCAATAAGGAAAATTGTTGACAAAGGCAAGGAAACCACCAATAAGGCTAATGGAATCCAAGACAATGCATGAATCCCAATGTGTGAATATATTTCTTATCGTCGAACATAAGGGAAACCCCCCAGTCAACGACCAATGAGGGGATGTCTACTGTTGGGTTCAAGGTCACCTACCCATAAAGAAAGTAGGACCAGGGTGCACGATAGGACTACAACTTCATGTAATTCTGAGACACACTGAGGATATGACCGACATGCAAAGTCAAGAGTTCTGAGAAATGGACGACACAGGCTTATAAACATCCTTTGAACAAGAGCATGAGACATATGGAGGACTCTGGCAGCATAGACTCAATGATGAAACTTTGTGATGGAGGAGGCACCAATCAAACTCTCCATAGGTACTGGAAGAGTAACTAGTCGGAGAAGCAAACTCTAAGTAACAAGCTCAACTTCCTAAGGTCATGCTACACCCAAAATTTGGATGAAAAGTGGACTCAAAAGTTTGTGTTGTATTCAAAGGCGACACGACTGCTGCCAATATCAAATACTATTCTTTTCTCGCCCGTCTTTTTTTGTTTTTTCATAGACAAATGAATTCTATGATATAGAGGAGGAAATGAGTGTCACGAGTAAGCAATGGGTTCTAGCAGTGGAACATACCTATGCTCAATGCAAGGATGTGCATGCAGGATATGGACACTCAGGGGAATGTTTCCTCGTAGGGTACATGGTGTCAAACTGTAAAGGATATAAGCAAGGCTATGCATGGCTGATGATGCGAACTGATGAGATAATAGGATTGTAACGCGAAAGCGAGAACCGACAATAGTCTCAATACTGCAAGCAAGAGGATGAGATGCAATTACAACTTAACTCCAAAGAATGTCCTTTTCGTAAATTTAGTCCCCTAGGCCCGAAAAAGTATAAAACAATACCCAGGAGAACTCTTCTAGCCACTAGTGACTAGAGTGTTCATTTTTCTAAATTAGTATACTTAGTTTGAAAAAGGGTTAAACTTACACCAAATAGACGTCCTTTCAAATCCATGTGGATTACTCAAAGTATGCCATCAAACGTATTGTTATTGATGAAGGTGTTGCAACGTGTGTGATGTCCCTAACTTGTTGGAAAGCCATTGGCTCTCCAACCCTCTCTCAATCTCTGACCATGTCAACGGCATTTGATGGTCATTCTTTCCGTCCCCACGGTATTCTACCTACCTTTCCGGTCTAGTTAGGTGGGAAGACAGTGGAGGTGGATGTCGAGGTGGTTGATGCACCCCTTAACTATAACTTATTACTAGGGCGCAACTGGACTTATGCTATGGCTGCAGTTGTATCATCCATTTTTTGTACTTTATGTTTTTCTCACGATGGGAAAATCGTGACAATTGATCGGTTTTCTTTTGCAAACGCTAGCCCCAATACCTAAGTTGGACCTTCGATCCTTGTGATCAACAATTCTTAGTCAATAACTGAGAATATTCGCGTCGAAATGTATTCCTCCCTTATGGGTACCTTTGATTTCGTGGCACCAATTCATCATATCTATGTCATGTCCAGTAGCTCTGCTTCGTTAATGAGGTCCATTCCTTTCCGCACTTCATATTTTAACGATCCTTGGACCCTACCTTCCCTGACCTTGTCTTGTGAAGGTCAATCACATATTGGAATGTCGATGCCACTGTTGGTGACAGAGATAACGTATCATGATTTTCTCGACTCTACTGCCGACCTAGATCCTATCTCCTCGCAGATGGATGAGGAGGATCCTATTCTCCAACCCATATGGGCTACTTCATCATCTTGCTCACATGATTGCCTCAATGATAATTTACCTTCGGATGAAGCAATCATAAAGGCCATGAATGGTTATGATAAGCCTTGGAATGAATTATTGTCTTGCAAATATTTGAATTGTTATTCCATGAGCATAATTAATTTTGATTTTGAAACCAACGTAAAATGTATAGTACTTTATAATATTTTTTAAATTAATATTCTTTAAATACCAATATAGATCCATCTTAACCCTAGATTTATCAAGCGTGGTCGAGGAGATCAAATCAAACATTTAATATTTCTTAAGTTTTGCACTCTAAAAAAGGTTTTCACCTAGAGAAATTTGACCTTGATAAATGCAGAGTTAAGATAAATATATACGCATTTAATACATTAATATTAAAGTATTAAAAAAATAAATATATATTTTTTAGTATATTAATATATTTTATAATATATTACTACCTCTCTAATCACTACATTATTTTGATAATCTATTAATTGAAGACAGGACAAATAGAAACATGACAAATTCAAACCAATATATATTTTTTAATATATTAAATTTTTTTTTATTATTATTTTAATGTGTTATGAACATCTCCCAATCATAAATTTTAATAACCTTTGAAACACATATGAATTCTTCAAAAAGAGTAGGAAAATGTCCATTTTTATCAATACCATCCTCCTCTCCTATCACATCATTACTCCATTCCTACTCAACACCTTTAGACACGGCAAGAACATTCCTCTTCCATCCATTTTTTTTTTTTTGGGATATGTGAGTTTAGAGTATGAATATAGATCTCATCTAAATAATCGTGGTGAATTATCCATTTATCTAGATCTAAAAAAATAAAAATAAAAATACACTTTACTTCATTACTCTAATCCCACTTAATACCTTTTGATAAGCCATGGACATTCCCTAGCCTTTTAGCAGTTTGCGAATTTAGAATCTTTATTTTAAGCCTTGTATTTAACAATAATAATGTATCCATCTTATTGTATTTGAATTTAGGTTTTATTTAAATAATTAGGATAAGTTACTCAAATATATTTATTTGAGTAAAATTTTGATGGATTAATATGATTTATTAATTAGGATTACGAATTTATAATAGTAATAATAATAATATATTTTTAAGATCACAATCAAACTAGACACTAAATTGATATATGACTCTTCTCCACCGAATAAGCAATTTAATTTAATTTGATAAAGTGTACCAAAATATATTCCACCCAACCATTTAACTTGGTAGAGTCTACCGAAATATACTCCATTAAAACATTAGTAAAACAGACATTTTTCTTTTACTCACTCTGGGCTTCTACGATCATAACCTGGAAAATCGATTTTACCGTTGCCGTGTCAACTATTGTTTTACTTGGCCGCTTCTATTTTTCGCCTTCTACACCCACCACTCACGACCTCTCAGCGCAGACCACTCGGAATTGAGGCGCAGATAGATTGGTAGAATATGGTGCCTTCATCCATGTACGTCACGCATGACGTCGGTCATACCGAATTCCACTTGCATCAGAACTCCAAAACTCAAATTCTAATTCTATATAGCCCCATGATTGAGCCAAGTCAAGCATCTGTTCACATCGATCAGCCTGCCTTTCTAAATCGGTGAAGCTCGTTCACGCCTACTGTTTGAAGGACACTAATCAGCATGGGAGGAGGAAAACAAAACACAGAAGAAAACCAGTCAAAGCAGCAGATACCATTGATAACACCTTACCAGTTGGGTCCCTTCAGCTTGTCTCACAGGTATCATTCATCATTCATCATTCTTCTGTTCTCACTTTCCTCATTTAAACAACGCAAATACATAGTTTGAGTATGTTAATACTAGAAAGGGGTTTTGCAGGGTGGTTTTGGCACCGTTAACAAGACAGAGATCCTACAACTGCAGTCCCCAACAGCACGCAATCCTATATTATTCTCAGAGAACCAGCCCTGGAGGTCTTCTCATTGCAGAAGCTACTGGCGTCTCTGACTCTGCCCAAGGGTAGGGTAACAATTTCTCTCTCAGATACCCATAAATCAATCTTTATACCTATATCATAATAAGCCGAGTGCTTGTTATGAGCCTGTTTTATTAGAAGCCCAAAGGATGATGACGATGTCAAGGTGTGCAACTGACAGGTACCCGAATACGCCTGGAATTTGGACAGAGGAGCAGGTAGAGGCATGGAAGCCCATTGTCAATGGCGTCCACGAGAAAGGAGGCGTTTTCTTCTGTCAGATTTGGCACACTGGAAGGGCTTCCCATGTGGGTAAGTATCTGTACATTGCATTTATATCTGTATAGTCCTTCCATGTACCCACTTGGCAGATCTGTGTGCATTGGGTTTTGTTAATTTTCCTTCCAATGCAGCATTTGCAGTATAATGCCAGAATTTGCTATATTTATTTGGCAATGACATCTGATAATGCAAAAGGGTAGAGACAACTCTTATTCTCTTGCACTGATAAGTTTGTGTTAGGTTAGTTTTTTCATGGATGTTATTGCATGTTATTTTGTTCTTGCAGTGAGTTTCTTTGAATAGAGATAACCGAGTGGGGTTTATGGATTGCAGATTATCAACCCAATGGTCAGACACCCGTTTCTTCATCGGATCGAAAAATGTCAGGACAGACTCTCCGAGCCAACGGCAAAGATTTTGTAAATTTTTCCCCTCCTCGAGCTCTAGAAACCGAGGAGATTCCACAGATTGTTAATGATTTTCGTCTCGCTGCCAGAAATGCTATCAATGCAGGTGACTGTTCTTAAATTTGGAATTTAGCCATTTGCACACTTAGTACATAGACCACAGGGGCTAGTTTTATCCAAAGAAGTACTCTGTATTTTTCTCATAAGAGGCCACAGGGCTATYTTTATTCAAAGAATGAACTTAAGCTTTCCTTGTGAGTCTGAATATAACTGATTCAATTGTCATAACATTAAAATAGCTTTTCCYCAATCTACCCTGTTCAACTAAATAGRGGAGTGTTACCTTTTTCCATGAATACTTTTGGTGGTTTTGTGGCAGGTTTTGATGGTGTTGAAATTCATGGTGCTCATGGATATCTTCTTGACCAATTTATGAAAGACAGCATAAATAACAGGACCGATCAGTATGGTGGGACACTGGAGAACCGGTGCAGGTTTCCTCTGGAGGTTGTTGAAGCAGTGGCAAATGAAATTGGAGCAGATCGAGTGGGAATACGGCTCTCTCCATTTGCAGGATATCTAGAATCCAGTGACTCAGATCCTGAGGCACTTGGGCTTTACATGGCCAATGCCTTAAATAAATACAACATCCTATATGCCCACTTTGTAGAGCCGAGAATGGTGACTGTAGGGGAATCTGTTGCAACAAACAAGAGTCTGCTTCCAATGAGGAAGGCATTCAAGGGAGCATTCCTAGTTGCAGGAGGTTATGGTAGAGAAGATGGAAACGAAGCAGTTGCAAGCGGTAAGGCTGATCTTGTAGTTTATGGTCGAATTTTTCTGGCCAACCCAGATTTGCCTAGAAGATTTGAGTTAAATGCCCCTCTCAACAAGTACAACAGAGATACTTTCTACATTCCTGATCCCGTTGTTGGTTACACAGACTATCCATTCCTCGAGTGAACTATCCATTCCTATAGCTTCATTCACATCCTCCAAAAATCCCACCCTTGTTGCTATATCATCTTCTAGCAATTTATGGTACAGCAGCCATGTCTTCCACATGAACCTTTGTCAACTCCTCAAACCATTACTTATTTCCTTGTCATAAATACAACATATTAGTATCTACCTTGAATAGCCATTGTTTTAGGGTGGAGGATATTTAGTGTAACCCCACGATTATGGAAAATTTGTAAGAATGTGAATTCCTGGTGAAAATAGAATTATGCATGAACCCGATCACAATAAATATACAGTTTTCCCATTACAAAAATTCACATATAAATAACAGCAGAGAATCATTGTTCAGAGTTAATTGTTCTGTTTTAATACTATGTATCCATCTATAATGGGCTTTCAGCATTTAGTTTTGGCAGGCATACTCAGTTTCTTGGTGCAACACCTGTTCTTTCCACCATATACTATGTGTTCATGGCTTGGGTTGCAGAAAATTCAGTTCCATGCTGTTCTTTTGAAAACAATTAATTTCTTTATATTACAATGGGTTTGCTTGTTTTACTCCAATGTCAGAGCAGAACTCTGTTTATTCATAATAATCAGAAGAGAAATATTCAGTCGTCCCATTTTCTTTGTGATATATTACTAGAGGTGAAACTTTCATTAATAAAATATAAAATTGTTTAACTCCAATGTCAAATCAGAACTCTGTTTATTCATGATACTGTAAGAGAAATGTGCATTCTTCCATTTTCTTGGTGATATCTTGCTAGGGGTGAAACCTTCACTGATAAAACTTAAATAATTTTGCCATGGCAAAGATGACTTGTTGCAATAACTATATCTCGTTTAAATTTTTAGTTTATATGCTCTCCTCCATTCTCATTCATTTCATCTCTGGCTTATAATATATAAAAAGAGATGGATGCATACATATTCAATTTGGAATGTGACAGCTATTCTTAAAAAAAAATATTTCCAAAATAGTGTTGATTTGGCTAATAATATTTTATTAATTCATAATAGAATCATGATATTCAATTTGGAATGTGACAAATTCATAATAGAGTCCTGATATTCAATTTGGAATGTGACCATTATTCTTAAAAAGATATTTCCAAAATAGTGTTGATTTGATTAATAATATTTTATTAATTCATAATAGAATCATAATATGAAGATATTTTCAAAATAGTGGTCATTTGACTAATAATATTTTATTAATTGATAATAGATTCATAATATGAAAGAAGATATTTCCAAAATAGTGTTTATTTAACTAATAATATTTTATTAATTGATAATAGAATCATAATATAAAAGAGAAGGAAAACCGCTTATAAAATTAATTTAGCTATGAATCGCTTTCATAATGTGGATAATTAACAACTCTAAACTTTTTGTTAAGTAATTTCTATTCAATTATAATTAAAATGTACATAGATGCTTGATGTCGCTAAAAAACCAGATAGTGTAAGGTTTTTCCGGCCATATTCAAAAGGACCCATAATTGTTTCTCTGCCCAGAGAGGGAAACCTGGCCTTAATAAAAAATAATACCCAGTCAATTTTTTTATATTTTTTTCCAAAGAAAAAAAACTTAAATTTTATTAAGAAATATAAAATTTACATTCTGAAGAATGCATGTGAAGACATGCATTTAGTCCCAAAGATTTTATTGTTGCCAAAAATGATAACTGAAGTGTGTAAAGACACAATTCTCAGTAAATAGTAAATGCAAACTAGTAGTCTTTCTGAAGAAAACGAAAGAGTCTAGAAGTAGCTTGTAACAAAACACAAAACTGCCCCATAAGAAATAGAGCTATACAAAAGCCTATATGTGTCTCATGATAGCCATGTCCAAAAAAGCTGATGAATTGTATCTTGTCCACTGGAAATCTTCGAAATATATACAAAAAGTGGAAAAATAACCTTTAAACATTTAAAACCGGTTGTTCCCTTTGCTCTATGAAGGGCTTGTGACAATGTTCCTAGCTCTGCCCATCCAAGAGCTCTAAGATGCGCCACTGCCCGTGACCCATAGAAATGCTCTCTTTAGATAAGGAGTATGTTGTGCCATTCCTTTCCCTGTAGACATCGTTGAAAGACAGGTTTGCAAATATATCTGTAAGTAAAAAGACTTCTTCAAAGATTGAAGCAAGAATTATATCGTGACACTTTTGTGTTTTCTTCATCCAATTGATGACCACCATAGAA
>JASDQU010243088.1:61568-79345 GCA_032191745.1 Picea mariana
TGGGGAAGCCCCCTTTCTATATAATAACATGGTATAGATCCATAATTTAGAGATTACTGATGGCTTTATAATAAATAGAAAATGTTATTATATTTAATATTGATCATAACCCATGTAAGAGAATTATATTATAAAAAAATATATATTGTTTATAATATATAAAAAGAGATGGATGCATACATATTCAATTTGGAATGTGACAATTATTCTTAAAAAAAAATATTTCCAAAATAGTGTTGATTTGGTTAATAATATTTTATTAAATTCATAATAGAATCATGATATTCAATTTGGAATGTGACAAATTCATAATAGAGACATGATATTCAATTTGGAATGTGACAATTATTCTTAAAAAGATATTTCCAAAATAGTGTTGATTTGATTAATAATATTTGATTAATTCATAATAGAATCATAATATGAAGATATTTTCAAATCATAATATGAAGATATTTTCAAAATAGTGGTCATTTGACTAATAATATTTTATTAATGGATAATAGAATCATAATATGAAAGAAGATATTTCCAAAATAGTGTTTATTTGACTAATAATATTTTATTATCAATGGATAATAGAATCATAATATGAAAGAAGATATTTCCAAAAGAGTGTTTATTTGACTAATAATATTTTATTAATTGATAATAGAATCATAATATAAAAGAGACGGAAAACCGCTTATAAGATTAATTTAGTTATGAATCGCTTTCATAATGTGGATAATTAACAATTCTAAACCTAAACTTTTTGTTAAGTAATTTCTATTCAATTATAATTAAAATGTACATAGATGCTTGATGTCCCTAAAAAACCAGATAGTGTAAGGTTTTTCCGGCCATATTCCAAAGGACCCATAATTGTTTGTCTGCTCAGAGAGGGAAACCTGGCCTTAATAAAAAATAATACCCAGTCATAACTGGTTTTTTTTTGTTTCCAAAGAAAAAAACTTAAATTTTATTAAGAAATATAAAATTTACATTCTGAATTAAGAAATATAAAATTTACATTATGAAGAATGCATGTGAAAACATGCATTTAGTCCCAAAGATCTTATTGTTGCCAAAAATGATAACTGAAGTGTGTAAAGACACAATTCTCAGTAAATAGTAAATGCAAACTAGTAGTCTTTCTGAAGAAAACGAAAGAGTCTAGAAGTAGCTTGTAACAAAACACAAAACTGCCCCATAAGAAATAGAGCTATACAAAAGCCTACATGTGTCTCATGATAGCCATGTCCAAAAAAGCTAATGAATTGTATCCTGTCCACGGGAAATCTTCGAAATATATACAAAAAGTGGAAAAATAACCTTTAAACATTTAAAACCGGTTGTTCCCTTTGCTCTATGAAGGGCTTGTGACAATGTTCCTAGCTCTGCCCATCCAAGAGCTCTAAGATGTGCCACTGCCCATGACCCATAGAAATGCTCTCTTTAGATAAGGAGTATGTTGTGCCATTCCTTTCCATGTAGACATCGTTGAAAGACAGGTTTGTAAATATATCTGTAAGTAAAAAGACTTCTTCAAAGATTGAAGCAAGAATTATATCGTGACACTTTTGTGTTTTCTTCATCCAATTGATGACCACCATAGAATCCTCGAAGATCTGAAGGTTTAAAATCCTTTTTACCCCAACATAAGTGAGGAGGAGCTTTAAAGCCATAAGTTCTGCAAAGTTATTTGATCCTTGTCCCAGACCCCACTTTAACTTAAAGAAGTGTGTTGAAGAGAGATGGAGGACTCCCCCTCCCCCACAATGATCTATGTTGTCGTTGGAGGCACCATCAAAAAAAGCCCAAGGTCTAGATGGATTTATTTGTTCTTCCACTACCTACCTAGGGGGAGATAAATATTTCTCTTGTGGAAAGTGTGCTAGGATAGCTAGGCTTTTGGCTACAATTATATCAGGAAGCGAGGCCTTTTCCTTGAATAAAGCAATGTTTCTGGCAAGCCAGATTCCCCAAATAATGAGGAGGGGAAGTGCCTTGATTCTTTTGTACCTTTGGTTCTGAACCCAAGACTTCCAGGCTTCTTCAATAGATGTTTTGTTCCAGGTGCATGTTTGACCCAAAGTAGATGAGACATTTCGCCAAGTTTGAAGTGAAAAAGGACATCCCAGAAAAAGATGTAGAGATGTTTCCTCATCTCCTTTGCAAAGGGGACACCAACTCGGCCCTTCTAAACCCCTGAGTTTCATCCTATCCCAAGTAGGGACGTTTTTTCTTAAGAGACACAACATGAACAATCTAGCCTTAAGGGGGAATTTGGCTTTCCAAAATCCCTTCCACCACCATTCAGGGACTTGTTGATGGAGAAAATTCATCAGGAAAGAATAACCCTCTTTTGGAGAGTATACCCTGAAAGGACTGGGATGCCATAGAAGTTCATCCTTCTGATCTTTGATTATGATATGGCTTAACTTAAGGGCCT
Source organism: Picea mariana (assembly GCA_032191745.1). Lineage (NCBI taxonomy): Eukaryota > Viridiplantae > Streptophyta > Pinopsida > Pinales > Pinaceae > Picea > Picea mariana. Next base: position 64,003 of record JASDQU010243088.1, read on the forward strand.
TGATATAATCATTCCAAGGAACTGCAAAGTGTTCTTCCAGGTTCAGAGCTTATGCATCTTTCCAACCTTGACTCCAGATCGAAGTTTGTTGCTCATTAGCCATCTGGTTCAGGAAATAAATACCTCTCTCATGTAGGTTGTCTATTAGATTTTGGGGGAGTAAGTGTTGTCCATTTGCGCCCACCCAAGGATCCCTACCCAGTTTGAGAGAGTTCCCTTTTCCCACCTTCCATGCTAGCCCTTGATCCCCCATCCCCCCAAAAGCTTTGGCAGTGCCAGAGAATCCCATTTGATCCATGGTATCACAAAACTCTCTCCTTATTTTCTCCAGATTTCCTTTTGGGATCCAGGCCATAGATAACCAGTAGACTAGAATTGCCTCAAGGACTGATTTTACCAGGATCAACCTACTTGCTCTAGATAACCACTTGAAGCTCCAATATTTTAACCATTTTTCAAGCTTTGTTAATAACCAATTCCAGTCCACTCTAGTATAAGATTTTGGTTTTAGATGAAATCCTAGGTATTTTAATTCTTCATCAAGTGGCTTTTCCGTATAAGGAAAAATACCTTTATAAAAAATAACTTTTTTTGGTTCCATTAGGTGAGTAGAGAGTGTGGATTTTGAGTTGTTTATTAGCATGCATGTAGCCCTGCTAAAAAGGTCTAGAATGGAGCTCAACTTTTCAGCATCTCCCCTTAGTCCATTGCAAAAAATTAGTACATCATCAACAAACAACAAGTGAGCGAGGGAAAGAAGATGGGTAAGAGGTATACCAATAAAGGTTATGATGTTTTTTGCTTCCAAAAGAGCCATGCTTAATCCCTTTGCCGCAAACAGGAAAAGAAGAGGGGATAAAGGGCATCCTTTTCGAAGTCCTATCTCGGCTTGGAAGAAAGGGGATGCTGCTCCATTTATGAGAATTGCAAAGGAGACCGAGGAGATGCAGTTCATGACCCAATTTATAAAAGGAAGACCAAAGCCCTGATGAGTGAGAATCATTCTCAAGAAAATCCAGTTGACCTGATCATATTCCTTGGAGAGATCAATTTTAGTATTGCCCCTTTTTGCTTATGTGTCTTTATGTTGTGCAGGGCTTCCTGGGCGACACCAATTGCTTCATGGATATGTCTTCCTTCCAGAAAACCAAACTGTTCTTGAGAGATTGATTTAGAGAGGATTCTGTTTATTCTTCTGCTTATGATTTTTGTAATTATTTTATAGATACAATTGCATAGTGAGATGGGTCTATAATCATCCAAGATATCAGGGGCATCTTGCTTGGGAATTAAAGCTATGAAGGTGGCATTAAAAGGGGGATGAATAAAACTATTGACTCTTTATTCTTCTATGAATTTGAGGAGGTCCGAGCTAATGAAACCGAAAAGACCTACAAAAAAGTCCATAGACCACCCATCTGGACCCGAGATTTTATCTTTTTGGAAGCTATGTCGTACTTCTTTTAATTATGCTTCAGATACCTCTGCCATAAGTTCTGCATTCTTCTCCTCTTCAACAAAATGCAGGAACAATAGTGCCATATGTAAGAATGCATCAATGGATACTCTTCCATGGATAATCAGTTGAGTACAGAGATTTGAAGTGGGATGAGTCCAGCCTAGCCATGTCTTCAAAGGAGGATAGTAATTTGCCTGACTAATCTTTGATTCCCCAAACAGTGTTTGTCATTTTCCTACCTTTTTCATAGTCTTGGAAGAATTTTCTATTCTCATCACCACTATGCAGCCAAAGTGCCCGGATTTTTGGTCTCTGTTATTCTTCTCTAGCTTGTAGTAGTTCCCTTTTGCTTTTCTCCAAGGATAATAGTATATATTTTTGTTTTGAATTGGAAAAGCCTCCTTTGTCAGAGTCATATAGGGATTGTAGGGCAACTTTTGTCTGGATTAAGTCTTGTTCTATCTACTGCTTTCTCTTTTTTTCCCAGGCTTTTGTAGTTGTTTTTAGTTCTTTTAAATTCCTTGCAAAATGAATGACTGCCCTTTCTAAGTGACCAATGGGAGTCCAAACTTCCTTTAGTAGCTTTAGGAAACTCTCCTCTTTTAACCAAGCATAATTAAACTTAAAGGGGCTTGTTGGTTTTCTAGAGGCTCCCGCTATTTCTAGGAAAATTTGGAAATGGTCAGACTCCCCTCCTGAACCAATCCATTTTCTGAAAAGGAGGGGTTCTTCAACCAGCGTGTTGGATGTCAAGAAGAGGTCCAACCTCTTTGCAATATAATCCTCTCCCAATCTCTTATTTCTCCATGAAGGACCTAATCTAATAGTCACAATATCAATTAACCTTGCTTCATCCAACTTATGCACAATGAAATCTGAGAGAGATTCTACCTAGGACCTATGTCCCCAGGATTCAACCGCCCTATTGAAAAATTTAGATCTCCACCCAAGATGAGAAAGGGGTCTTTTAGAAAAGTTTTTTCTAGGAGGGTACTCCAGAACAGGGGACGATATTGAGTGGACCCACAAATATTTATGATTGTAAAGGATCTCCCCAATTCTTCAACGAATATTTTCATTCCTTGACTCGCCGTGAAACCCCAAGAGTTTTCAATCTTGATGGTTTTTGGGTTCCATCCCATAGCCAATCCTCCCGAGCGACCAAAAGCGTATGATCCAAAGGACCAACCTTTTTGAATCTTTTCCAGCATCTGGATAACCACTATCTCTTCTCCAAGGGTTTCTTGAAGTAAAATGGCATCAGGTTGTGAAAGTTCCAACAACCTTTGGAGGGTGAGATGCTTTGAGGGGCTCGCCAACCCCCTACAGTTGAAAGAGATCAATTTCATTTGGGAAACCCTTCTGGGCGTGGCTTTTCTCTAAGTGCCCCAGAGATAGAGATTTGACAACCAACGACCACATCAATGGCTGCTCGAGATTGTGCTTTTGATCAGAAAGATTTTCTTCCTCTCCCTTTTTGTGAAGAAACTAGAGAGGGGTTTAAAACCATACCAAACGGATGAGGGATCGGGTGGTTTGTAGAGGGAATCGAACGGAACCTCAAGTTGTAGCAAATGGACTCTTCGTCCGAAAGAAAAGAGGAGTCTTGGCTTTGGGAGAGGGGCATAGGTTCAGGGGGAGACGAGAAATTTCCAAAGGAAAGATTAGAAAGAGGAGGGCCTGGGGAAAAAGGCGTTGGAGATTCCATAGCAACGAGAAGGGAGGGAAGTTTTTTCAACTTGTTTAAGTCCATAGAATTATGGGAAAAAGACTGTAGAAACTTAAAATTTACTAAGAAAGGATAGAGTGGGGGCATACCCAGATGAGATTCTACACCCATTTTTAGCTAGATCTCAAAATTTGAAGGGAGCACTTCCTCCGCATGGCACTTTCCTTCCTCCTCTGACGACATAGTAGTGGATTCCCTTTTCCCCTAGTGGGCCAAATCCACATAATTTTTTGCAGTCACTTCTCTCTAAGCTTGAAACATGCCATGCGACTGGGTTGGAGGCGACACCACACCCCAACCCAGACGAAACGAAAGGAAGGACCTTTGCCGATAACTTTTCCCTGAGAGGTTCGACGCTTCATAGGAAGAAGACAATATGCGGCCCTATGCCCGTGATTATGAAATATGTGGCATTTTAAAGGAATTCCCTCATAATCAAGTGGTTCAATGAAATATTTTCCATCACGCAAGAGCTCTAGGGTATCAGATAAACCCTTTCTGATGTTTAGGGAAACTAAGATCCGGGCCACTGACTTTTTCTTGAAGTGGAAAAAGACATATCCTCTTTCATGAAGGTACCAAGGGTATTTCCAATTTTCTCAAAACATTTCCAACTCCAGCATTCCGGCGGAAGCCCAGGAAGGCACACCCAAATTGGTAGCTCGTCGATCCTCTCACGATTTGCATCAAAGAAAGGGTTCCATCTTTTCAAAAGAAGAGGAGTCGAATCCAGACACCAGGGTTCATCGAGGACCCTGCTCACGTCTAACGCTGAATGGAATTTGAACATAAACCATCCTTTTGCTAGAGAATGAACCAACGATAATATAATCCCCAAGTCCTTCCACAATAAGAAAACCTAATCTGTAAGAATATCTTGGCTAATATGTCGCCCATTTGCACAGCCCACCACTGCCTTCTCAGCAAGATCAAGAACCTCAGGTAACATGACGTCGTCTCCCAGGGCCAAAGAGAGCGGATGTGGAACTAGAGTAACATTTGTATGTGCTTTCTTCCGCTTCGGAGCTGAGGGTTCTCGAGCTAAAAATTACGACTCAAAACTGCTAGGTTTAAAACTATTGGCCTGGAAAGGAGGAGAGGAGTAAGGGGGAAGATCCCAACCAGTGGCACAAGGGGAAGAAGGAAGGGCCAAAAAGTCGTTTAGATCCAAAGTGGAGGGAAAGCTCAGCTCTGGAAGGGAAGAAGAGAAAAAAAGTGGATGATGGCCAGGAAGAGGACTTACAAGACTGGGCAGAGACAAAAATCCCCGATATTTTCCGACTAACCAAGAAAATGAAAGCAACTGAGAGCCTGGAGCGATTAGTTCTCTTCAAGCCCAAGAATGGGGACATGAAAGGGACCCTGGTTGAAAGGCGAAGTAATAGAACTACAAGAATCTACAAGGACCTCCGAAGGAGATGGGGAGAAATTCCCCCAAGGCCCAAGGCTGGCTTCCAAAGCACCAGGAACTCCACCCACATAGAACATCTAGAAACCCGGGGATGAATTTTGAACTGGTTCCGGCGAGAAGGAGGCCCTCACACCTCTTACAGAAGGAAAAAAAACCGACTATACAATGTCAGAGAATGTGTCATCTGGCAGATTCCAGATGAGTTGTCCATCTACTTGATCAAACTCATAGTCAACCAGCTCATCCATGACTCCTGACCACCAGAGCTCCCAATTTTACCACATGAAAGAAAAACGTTTCCAAACTTAGGACCTTGTGTGAACTACAAACCCGAGAAAAGGAAACCAAAACTGCCTGCGGCTAGGTTTTTCGCAGAGTTCCATCCTCCTCTACTCAATCTACCCAGTTATAATTGTTACTAACCAAAAGTATAGAAAATTACTAAACAAGTAAACTATATAACAAAATTCTAAATTTAAACAACTGAAACCAAAAATACTCATAGAGAGTCATACTATGAAGAGCTATGTCACTGTCAACCATAAAAATGAGGTACCTGGGAAGCAGGCGCAGAGGTGTTGTCATTGAATCCCACATCCATCGAATCTCCTACCTGTTGACGATCATCCAAAGACTTGGAATGAACCCCCATTGCACTTTACCAACCAGGAGACCATAGTAATGAGCAGGCGATTATGGCCTATCAAGGCTTCCAATATTTGTTTGAATTGTCTATAGTCTTGGTCCTTAGGCAACATTCCCTGAGCAACCATGGTTTTGGTATGTCAGTATAGTTCCAGGGTCCTATAAAATTTGGACTCCCTAGTTCTGTTACAATCGATATCAAGAATTATGTTCCCAACATGAGCATCAACCTCCTCATCATTCTGGGTGGCCCGAATTCACCTGACATCTTCCTCCAACACACGCATAACAACTTGAGCTTCCCGAGGGACAAACATTGCATAAATGTATTCAACATCCACAATAGTTAAGGCCACGTGGGTTTTCCGAATTTGGGTTTTCCTTGATTTGGTGCTACGTGGATCCATGGAAACACATGGGGAGAGGACGAGAGAAGACCAAGGTGGAGCATGGGGAATGACAGAGACAAGGTCAGACAAGAACTAGATATTAAGAAAAATCCACCAACAAATATCAAGATGAATTGAAGGGATCCTCTGAGCCATGTTTAATATGCTTGTGATAATCATAACCTTGAGATTGTAATCTACTAGGGAGCCAAAATCATCAACAATCATGATGGCTTCCATCACTATGGATTGTTCCGAGATCCCCTCGGAGGTCATTTCCCATCTTCTCTTGCATAGTGAAATGAATGTCCCTGTTGGGCGTATGATAACTCTCTCGTGGGAAAGGGAGATCAAACAAGACAGGATCATCTGTCACGGCAACCACCTCACACACCTCGATAAATCAAAAAGACATGTGGTGATCATCCTTCTCTCCAAGTGGCACCTGATTCGGGGGATTGAAATCAGAGAGAGCTATAGATTTACCAGTCTAAGTGAGATATGAGATTCTAACATCAGACCAAGCTGATTCTAGAGGTGTTGAAGGGTTGTTGATGCCTTCATTATCTAGGAACTCAACAAGTTTGTTGGCCTCTCGAAGGGCATGGGAGGGAACGAGAGCAGAGATGAGGGGAATGGAAAAGAAAAGGAGATCAAGAAGAGTTTCTACTGGTTTTGAGATACTTTGTAGGGAGGAGAGCCATTTTGGATTTTGGTAAGCATGTGAATGATAAGACACAAATCACCCTCAATGATGGGAAAGGAAAATTGGTGTTGGAGAGCAATTTGAAGAGCATGAATCAATGCCCAGAGTTTAGTAGCATTGTTAGAGCTTGAGCCTATGAATACATATAAGACTCTGAGGCTTTTTCCTTCTGAATCATGAAATAATACTCCATAACTAGTCGGTCCTAGATTTCCCTTTAACGCGCCATCGAAATTCAGCTTGAGGAAGTTTGGTGGGGAGGGGACCAGTGAGAGGGGGAGGAGGGGGGAAGATGACACAGAGGGGAGGAGAGAGAAAGAAAGAAAGGTGCATAAATCCACATGGAGAGAAGCGACATTTCTTGCTCATTACATTTAAGATCCTCATAATTCCATTTTTGAAAATGGATTGTTTCCATGATATTCACCTTGATCTTGTTCTAAATTGCAAGATTTTGAGTGGACTCATCTTTGAAGATTTTCCCGTTTCTTTCCTTCCATGTTTCCCACAAAACAAACCCTAAGAAGAGCTGCCATATGAAATTGAGGATGGAATTCTGAAAAATGCATGGACATTAAGAGGAGAGAGTCAATCTGATAGAATCTCTATTGCGATCCAATTGTTGGAAGGAGATGCCCCCCTTGTCCCATAAGTTGTTGTAAGAACAAGAGTTGAGAATATATTCCAAGGATTATGTCGCTTGAGAGAACATTACACATAAACCTGGGCCGAAGAAACCTCGCTCTAGGAGGTTATCCTAGGTGAGAACTTTCCCATGAGAAAGCAACCAAAGAAACGTGGCTACTTTGGGCCAGAGTTCCACCACCAAATTTTTGTCTAGATGTCACCCAAGGGCACGCCATAATGTTTGGAAATCAAGGAGTAGGCCTATTTAAGATTAAAGCATCTAATTAGTCGATGCCCCCATCGAATTTTATCGGGGTAAGTGGAAATCTTAACTTTTCTATTGGAAATTTCATAAAGAAAGGAGGGTAAAAGATGGCGGTCCAGAAGGGGAATGTGATCAGGATTGATATCCTAGGTTCTCCATTCAGAAAGACTAGAGTTTGGGTGCCAAGAATTCTGAATCTTGTCACCATGACCAATGTTAAGAAAAATAGAGAGAGTGAGGAAGTTAGGATTTTTCTGAAGAGGGGGAAGCTTTTGCTAGGAGTATTCTCAGAAAAGAGAAAATCAACCATCTCTGACTTCCCAGAAACTACGAGATTGAATCAGGGATTTATTTAACCAAGCAACATTCCATATTAGTGAACCAAACATTTCTTCTGACATATGGATTAGATCAGAGGCCCAATGAGTGGGAGGAGCGTATTTCTTCTTCCAGAGATTACTCCATAACTCTCCTTTCTGTTGTAACCACCTTCACCATGTCTTCTCTCCTAAAACTCGATTTAGAAGTCCAGGGTCTCTTAATCCAAAAATGCCCTTTACCTTTGGAAGATAGAGGGTGTTCCAAGCAACGAGCACCCATTTTCTAACAGTATTGGTACCTTTCCATAGAAAGTTCCTTTGGAGAGATTTGACCACTTTTAGAGTACGCTTAGGAGCAACAAGAGTCAAAAAGAGGTAAAGTGGGATGGCTTGCAGAACATAATTGAGCAAAATGAGATGACCAACAATATTTAGTGGGATAAAAGTCCAACTAGAAATATTCTTACTAACGTGGGAGATAATATCCTCCCAAGGATTGTTGTGGGAATCATATTCTAAGAGAGGGATGCCAAGATATTTGGAAGGAAGGGAGCTCCTTAAGAAACCAAGAATTCTGGAAATATGGCACTGGATTGGAAGGGGTGTGTTAAAAAGAAAGATTTGGGATTTTAAGTGGTTGATAGAGGTACTAGAGGCTTCCATGAAATCATCAAGAACTCATTTGAAGGCTCTTGCTTCACTGGTTGAAGGGATCCCCATTAACATCGTGCCATTAGCAAACTAATTGTGAGAAAGAGGGGAGTCATAATTATGCAGCTTTAAGCCTTGGATCTTGTGAGAGTGGGTGGCAGCGACAAGTCTTCTTTCTAACCCTTCTGCCATAAGAATGAATATGAAAGGGGATAGGGGGTCACCTTGTTTGATTCCTTTGGAGGGGAGAAATGGAATGGAGGGAGCGCAATTTATCAAGAGGGAGAAAAAAGCATAGGAGATAAGAGCCATGATCCAATTTACCTATGAGGTGTGAAAGTCAAAGGCTAGGATAACCTCCCTGATATATTGCCAACTTAGTGTTTCATAGGCTTTGGACATGTCAAATTTGATCTACATACTGGGGGATTTGGTAGTTGTAATATCCATGTTTTCCCCAGTTTGTAATTAATCATAAAATAGGATTACCATGCTAAGGCATGTGGACAGTGTAAATGTATTATTGTTTGAGTTTCCAATAACTGACTGTGAGGGTGAAGCCTTGAAAGTACTGGCCATGATATCACTAGATGAAAGACTGAGAACATTATAAGAGAGGGTTCATTATATCAAATAAACCCAAATTTCCCTTGATGGGGATAATAAATCTCCTTTGGATCCCAAGGAGAGAAATTAGTTAATGAAGAAAGGACCAGTGGTTGAATTATCAACCACCCCCATGAATGGAAGCATGGTCTAGCTGCAGAATGTCAGCTCGAAGTACCACCGAGACCTACAAACCCGAGCTTCCTTCTGACAGAAGGAAGGTAAGATACATACACATGGATAACCAGAAAGGAGAGAGGAGGGGAGAGTGGAAAAGCTCGTAAGGGAGATGCGCGGAGCTCTCCAAGGGGGATAATGAACAGAAGGCCTCGATCTTGATGTTGAGTGAGCATATGATAAACCTCACCAGGGCCATAGCAGAGAGAGAAATCTCTGAAAGTTCACAGAGAACAGAACCTGAGCAGAAGATGAAGCAGAGAAAAAATCCTTAAGAACCGCGAGAGTTCCCTGGTGATATCATGGCTTGGCACGAGGGTGGCCAGAGTGCTAAGAATGAATGCCTCTGAGCCTATGGTCGGGTGGAAGGACAAACACCCATAGTCAGTTAGTTGGCTACCACCTGTAATAGATAAGTAATCACATATCTTGTGTATTTAAGTGGTATTGTGAGTTAAAGTTGGATATCCCATGAATGTTTCAGGAATGTGCATGATTGTTTAATGGATAGACTGTATCCCTTCTATCTCTGCTTGATTGTGTATTTAGGAAAGTAAGAAATTATATGGTTCGGACATGACTTGTACTCATAAATGCTTGCGTCCTGTGGTGGCATAATCTAGGGCCACAAACTGTGAGTTCGTCGACCCTAGGTACAGTTTCATGTACGCATGTCTACCTTCCTAGTCATTCTGAGTCCCTTGGAGGACGGAGCTTGTTAAGCTTAGGAGAGGTAGTGCAGATATGCACAGGCTCTCTGCGAGGCAAACAAAGACCGAGAACTACTTAAGTTCTAGTGCTGAGAAATGAACGTAAGGGGTGCGCGGAAGAATTCTTCCAAGCGTTACATTCAAGAGAAAGAGCGCAAAGCTCTTAAGCCTTTCAGAGCCAACCAATCACAGGAAGAATAGTGATATTCAAATATCGAAAGAGAATATCCTTTCGTTTGGAAGGTGAATGGACGAGACCCGTTCGAGAGAATCCAAGGTCTGTCGCAACCGTTAGATTTGAAGAAGGGTCATGGGCGTTAGCGCCTCGACTCCCTTAGTCTTCGCAAGTTCGATGAACGTTGGTAATCATCGTGAAGGGAACGGATCCTCCAAAACCTGAAGTAGCGATGTGACTTGGACCGTAGATCCAAGGATCTATCGAGACCCTCCTTGACCATCGGATTGGTGAGATCAGAGTTCACACATCAGGAGAATCGCACGTTGGTGCGACTAAACTTCCAAAACCAGAAGTTGCGATGTGATCTGGACCATTGGATCTAGGAAGTTCGTGGATTATCGATCTGACGTATGTAGATTAACGCTAAGAGTACGTGGGAATTCAAAAATCCCTAAGGACCAAGCTTAGAAGAGACAAATGCTTTTTAGAAGCGCAAACGAGATCCAAGAGGCGAACTTGTTTCAATTTCGTAAGCTTAGGAGGGAAATCGGAAGTCAAGACCATACATCAGGGCTCGCAGGAAGTAAACCTAAGGTCAAGACCTTCAAAACATATGAAATCTTCCAAGTCAGGGAAGAAAGTGAAATCTCAGAAGGAGGAGCAACATTGATCTTGGATCGAGCGTTGTGAAAGGTCTGGACCGTTGGAACCATGTTCAGACAATTAGAAGAACGCCAAGGAGGAGATCAGATCTCAACAGTTAGATTTGATCACGTGGACCAACAACCGTCGGATCTAGAGGAAAGTGCATGATATTTAACCTTTTGGCGTTGCACAGGAGAGTGGACTTTTCGAAGTCCCGAAGTTCCAAAATCATCGGAACCGTCCATCGTCAGGGGGAGAGACTAAGCTAGAGGGCTTACCTCTAAAGGAATAATATTTTATTATTATTATTTCCTAAAGGCTAAGCTGGGCATGAACGGTGTTGTCCTAAGTTCCTGGAAAAAGGAACGAGTGCGAAGTGGAATGCATGCGGCTGCAGGAAGACATGTGTTGACATGGGCGCATGTAGTTATAGCTGGGAAAGCCACCCTGTTAGGGGGTTTCTTCGCATTATGGCATTGCTTCCCATCCTTGCGTCGTGGGACTAGTCTGGAGTCTCCTCACGACCCTTATGAATCTCTGGAATTCTGTCACCCGTCCCAAAAATTCACCAGGGATTCACATATTGAACCTGTTTTCCTCCATCATCAGCCTTTGTATCTAATCCGCACCTTTGGAATCATGTTGTGGTTCTTGAGTTATCTCTTGTGTCTTCTGTAAAGTGGGACGCATTTTGTATTCGCCTAAGTCGTGTTGCGTCTTAGCGTTTGGCTGTTGCCGTTTTCGGTGTTCATACCCATTTTATGTTGTTGTCGTCACACATGTGTTAGTTGAATGTTGTTGTTGTTGTTGTTGTTGTCCTCACCGTGATGGAATTGAGTTGAAGCTGGTTGAAGAGGCAAGTTGTCAGGCCCGTGGTTGAAGAGGCAGGTTGTCAGTCCTGTGAGAAGCTCTCTCCAGGTGAGAGAACTTGCTGGGAAGTGATTTTCTCCTAGAGAGAGTCTAGCACTAGCTACGGAGCTCTGAGAACTCCTGATTCAGCTTGTTGTCGAGACCCTGAAAGGGAAGTGGAGCAGTCGATGGATTGTGGAACAATGAAGGTGCATATTCCTGGGGTGGAACAGACATGTGGGGAATGAGATTTCGTGAGTAGTGGGCATAAGAAGGCTCCTAGAGAGAATCAGGTGAGAGAGTTTGTTGGGAAGTGATTTTCGCCTGGAGAGAGTCCAGCACCAGCTACAAAGCTCTGAGAATTCCTGATCTGGCATGTTGTCGAGACCCTGAAAAGGGAAGTGGAGAAGTCGATGGACTGTGGAACAAAGAAGGTGCATATTCTCGGGGTGGAACATGCATGTGGGGAATGAGAGTCCGTGAGTAGTGGGCGTAAGAAGGCTCTTCAAGAGAATCATTCCAGTGGTACTGTGCAGTTTCCTATAACCTTAGCCTAGTCTAGGATTCCCTTTCCCTGGGTGGATCTTAGTCCTAGCTCAGGGGTGACCCACTGTTGAGCGTGATGAACAGCGTGGTCTAAGGCTGAGAGGTTCGTGGAAGGTTTTCACGCAGTTGGTGGTCTTCTAATAAAATATAACTACCACTTTTATGTTCATTTACATGTTGTGTAATGGTACATATGTTGTAATTAATGAGTGTTGCTTGTGTATGTTGCATATGCTGCATGTGTAGGCTTATTATTATTTCTGCATTAATATGTTATATATGTATGTAGAATATTCATTATATGTTTATATGGATGTGTATGTTTTTCCACAAGTATCTATGTGTGGCATAGCCCAACAGGTTATGGTTGGGTATGCTACAAATTGGTATCAAATTGGTATTAGAGCTAAGTGAAGTGTCTGAGTAGTGGCATTGTCCGGCCTTTTGGCAGCTGGGGAACGTTAAAAATTGGTATCAAAGCTAAGTGAAGTGTCCAAGTAGTGGCATTGCCCAGCCTGTTGGCGGCTGGGGAACGTTACCAATTGGTATCAAAGCCATGGTTTCAACACTGAGCCTAGATGGGCCATGTTAGTGGAAGTTGAAGAAAAAAATTTGGAAAAGAATTGTTGTCGAAATGGACAAAATTCAAGTTCAGAGCCCATGGTTTCTACCCGGAACCTGGAGGGGCCACAAATGAGAAATTCAGAGTAGGAATTCCAAATAATTTTGATGTATAGAGTGCTAGAAGGGCGTTGAAAGCACACTTGGACTTTGTTCGGAACACAGGAGGCGTAATAAGTTTAAGAAATGGCCATAGAGAAATAAATCACAACATGCGTCGTGTTGGGGCCATAATATCTGTTCGGGAGAAGGGGAATCCTTCACGACCATCAGATCTGGAGAAAGTGCAGGAGGGTTACCCTGGAAGCCCTTCGGAATTCGTGACTTCGGTGAAGTTAGGTACAAAAATAAGAGAAGGGTCGAAGCTCGAAGCCCCGAAGTCAGAGGAGATTTACACCGTAGATCTGGGGAGAAGCCTTACCGTTGGATCAAGACAAGTTAAAAGGGAAAAACGCAGTGGTGAAGGGAGAAATCCCTCGAAGCTCCAAAGTTCGGAATTAAACCAGATCGTTCGTCAAGAGGGACATGTGTCAGCAGATTGGCTTGTTCGGGATTTCGACGTTCGGGAGAATTAGTGTGTGCAGAGGTGAGAACTACCAAAGTCCGAATCTCTGAATCCCCGAAGAGCCGAAGTAGTGAGTCATGATGATGTCACCTGGAGGTGACGTGGATCTCTCCTATGCCTGCCACATGCCCCCACTTGAAATGTTGACAGCTGTACTATGTGGACCTGGAGGGTAAAGGAATCCGGAAATTTGGAATTCATGAGACTGAAAGGAAGCAAGCGTAAAAACCTCTGAAGCCTAACATTCCAGAGTAAGGTGGCATGATGATGTCATCGGGAATGACATGGACCCATGGGATGTGTGCCATGTGTCAGTGGGTTTCAGACCCACCAAATATTGAAATGTCATTTGGAACGTGACATGTGTCACATGCCTGAGTGGGCCATGTGTCCGTTTCTAATGTTTCTCCACGTGGACCTCCTCTCAAGTGTGGGTGGTGGGGCCCTGATGGTCACAATGGCGCATGGCACTAGTTGTGGAATCTGGATACTTGACACTCCGAAAAAATGTTTCATAAAGGAACGAAAGGAATAACTTTCAAAATTTTCATAACGCCGAGGTGACGAGACGTAATGACGTCACCAAATGTGACATGTTAGTGTTCAAACATTGAAACCCTGGGGCCCAGGGGACGCGTGGCACCAGATGCTGCAATCCAGAGACCTAACTCTCTTGAAGAATTGTGCTATGTTATGCAGTGGAGGGACCCCCCACCGTTAAAAGCAGAAAGACAAGGGGGGGGTGCTGAATTGATTACGAGCTGTCGATCTGAGCGTTGATGATCAAAGCCGATGAGACTTGCGTGAATATTAACCACTATACGAAAATAGTCATATCTGCTTGTTGAGGGTTATATTGAATCTTAGACAATTGTTGTTGATGAACAATGGACCGTAGATCCACTCCCCACACTTCGTGAGTTCCCCCATTCGATACTCCAGGGAGTTACAATGACTTGGGTTAGGAACTTTCGAAGCCTGGAGGCCCAAAGTCCCAAATAAGCACCTATCAACCTAGCACTTGGCCACAGCTGTGGTCGCATGGGTTGGGGGCTAAGAGAAAGGGGCTAGTGCCCAAAAATTATTGCAGAACAGAGCAGAGCTTAGAAAGAAAATATCTGCGGGGATTCTTGATTGCTCAAGAATCGCATAATGAAATCTGAACGTTTTCTTGAATCAGATTGATTTATGAACACTTTGGAAATTGTTAAGGACTGAAGGCCTGACAATTTCGATTGACTGAACATTGTGTTGCAGAGTTAAACAACAGCTAAATCAGATAAGGATTAACTTAGAGAAAGAGATTGTTGCACAAGAAGTGCATCAGAGAAGAAGCACAAGTTGTAAAGGATCATAACTTTCTTCTCAAGGCTCAGAATTGAGCAAGGAAGTCGTGATTGGAAAGGTCTCGGAAAGAAGATTCCATATGTAATGGTTACATTAAAACATAAAAAGTTCTAGAAATGTCTTCAGATAGAAGAAAGAAGGAAGAAGGACAAGGAAAATTCTTTATTCTACCTCTGATATTTTTCAGAAGTCATTGGATCAGATGTTGGGTTTGATAAGTAGCATGGAAACCCCAAATGGAATTCTTGTTTGGGGAAGACAGTCCAGGTAACAATCTTTGCACATCAAATGTGAATGCTAGGTGGAGAAATCCATCTACGATACATGATAATGCATGAACCATAAGTTCATATGGAGATGCAAAGCATGGGAATAAGGAAAGTTTTATGGAATATGAAAGAGTTTGGAGATAAGATGTGACATCTCCAAGGATCAGTCCTATAGATTGGAGGTAGCACCTCCATTATTGTTATCAAAGTACGCAGTGGAAGCATGGCATGAAGGTCATCAAATATGGCATGACAGAAGTTGAATATGCATGTTAGAAGGCTAAATCAAATTGCTTCAAGAAAGAAGTTGGTGTTAACTAACCAAGATTACTCAGAGAACATGACTGGAATAATAATTCGTTTATGCAGGAGCTGAATCAAAGGAATTCAAATAATAATGGAATGCTGAAAATTAATATCAACATAATATGTGATGGCAAGTATGCAAAGTAGATGTTGGGTCGCCAAAGTACCATCTTTTTACCAACCTTTCACTTCACTTTCAATTCACTTTCACTTCACTTTTAACCATATTTCGCTTTCTCATACCCTTACATTAAACCATTTTCATGATTACATGGGTTTTAGACATATTATTTTCCAATGCATCTATTTTAGTGTTTTTGAG
>JASDQU010243089.1:0-10498 GCA_032191745.1 Picea mariana
ATTTGGAGTGATAGCTCAATAGGAGGATTCCCCCTTGAAGAGGCAAGTGAACAGGAGAGGATCCCTTCCATCATATGATCCATTGTATGGTGTTTCCCTACCATAAGGGTTTGATATAATAAAGTGTGGTTTCTTCTATATTTCTCTGTGGATGTATTGTGATATGTATGTATTCAATCTTTGGCTCTTAACATACCATGTGCACCTCCATCTACTAGGCGTGCCTACAACATGGAATGCCAACTATTTCTAGGATTGTTATGGAAGTCCAATTGACCCACCTAGAAATTGGAATACCCCTTGTTGCCAATGGTGTTATGGATGTCCAATCGACATTCCTACAAAATGTGTGCATGTTAGCACACCTACACCAACAACAACATGTAGCAGACCATAGACGAACAATTACTCCATCTTTGTCTACATAATTGAACTATCTTTGGAAACTAAAAAACAAGTGCCTTTGTAACTGAAATATAATCTTACATATACAATGTATCACACACCACATAATATAGGGCATAAAGCGTAGAAGCATAGAGACATTATTCAACATCTTTCCCCCCCTATACTCTTATTAGATACCAATGTATAGAACTTTCATATTATTCAAATTGTTCCAATCTATATTGTTTTGTTCATATCTTATTCCCTTATTCTGCATCATTTATTTTCATGTCTTCACTATCTTAACTTGATGAGTGCCACACTATGTAAGTTGTCAAATAGATCACATAGTAAAAGCTAACTTGAGGAAGTCTTGGCCTACTATGAATTCTCACTTTAAGCCGGAACACACATAAAACTGCAATCATGCAAAAAATGATACTATTCATCAACTTGAATTCTAAATTTGGAAGTGCATTGACCTTCCCTTGAATGATGAACTAGCTCGAGGTTGGTTGTTCTTACTATATAGAATTATGATGAAAAGAAAGAATTCAATGACATAAAGAAGAGACAAAGTGAAGTTCAATTTCAATTGGGGGGATAATGAAATTTCATGCCATGCTATGGAGTACAGAGTAAGGAATTGGGGCCTATAATATCATAATAAATGTATGGCTAAGTGGTGTATTCCTTCCTTCCAATCATTTAGGATGTGGTGTATTAAATTATTAATCTAAATTAAAATAAATTAATACTAAATATTATATTTAATAGGTCAATTGAGTTTAGCTTGATAATTGGGAGGAGTAATTATTATCCTCCCCACTTATATTCATGCCATAAGTGACATATTAAATTCATATAGCCTTACCTTGTTGTTGACTGACCTTAAAATAAATGAAAATACCAAAAATAATTCCCAAACTTTATAACCTAGAAAAAAAATATTATATTTAATATTATTAAAATTGTAATTAATTTAAATGCACGAAATAAAAAAACATATCTTAAAAAATAACCTAACCTATACATGTAAAACACATTTAAAACATCATATGCAATATCATGCTAAATAATAATCTCCCATTGAATGCCTTCAATGGGCATCCAATATTAGCATTTATTAAAATTTCATAATATGATTGTTCTACTCCCTGCGCCAATTTCATAATATGATTGTTCTACTCCATGCACGGTTCTAAAGCTTTGCAAAATAAATATAAAATGTTATTTTTAATTATAAATTAAAAATATTAAATACAGTTTAAAGATGATTATGTATAAAGCTTTGCAAAGTAAATATAAAATGTTATTTTTAATTATAAATTATAAATATATTATAAATACAAATTATTAAATACAGTTTAAAGATGATTATGTATGGAAGTTTAATGATGAGAATGGATAGTGGAATGTTGTTAACATTTTTTTATGGTTGATGTTATGTTTTGATCTTAAAAATTTAAAAAAAAAAAATGATATTACTCATTATAACATAAGAGACGAGACAGTTCGAGTTTTATAAAATAATTATAATATATAAACCAATTAGATATTAAGATATTATGAATATTTATAACATATGAACTAATTAGATATTAAGATGTTATGAATATTAAAGAGTTTCTATTTGTATATATGTTTTGATGTATTTATATATATATATATGTAAAAACTTTTTTTTTTTTCCCTTTGGAAACAAATTTTTGAGAAATTTTAAGGTATTTTTTTTATTTAAAAGATGATACTTAGTATAAAGTGAATGGTGTAAATTTAGTGTACTTGATCTTATGGGAAATAAATTAAGGATCTACACGTTATGTTAAATTACCAATATTATATTAGTAATAATAACACCAAGTAATTAAGCTAATTTTTAAGACTATTTGTAATTTGACTTAAGAAAAAGATATGAAATTATATAATGTCAATTAAATGAAGATACATTAAGAATAAATTAAAAGATAATATTTAGGGAATAAATGCCAATCTTGATTTTATAATCATGGTTTCCCTTCTTCATTGGTTATTTTGTATTTGGTAACATCCTTGCTATAATCCTTTTTCTTCTCATACTAGCATCGTTCACCTAAATTACATTGCATACTTTGCTACTATCTACATGAAAAGATCTTCACTAGCCTATATATTAATTTACTATTCACCCAGTTTTGTGAAAATGATAAATGCAATAGTAACTTGTTTTACGAGGCTTCGAAATTAATATACCTTGATGGCTATGAATTTCCAAATCACCTTCACAATGCTTATAAACAATAATTTATAGTTAAGATATTGATACTTAGTAGATCATCATTTGTCTTAAGAGGCATTATAATAAAAAATTAATTAAAGGTTTCCAAGAAAATTCGATTGTTTATGTGAAGTATTCAATTGTCCCATGTTGGAGTTTGAATTTGTTGATTGCGTGGTTGGTATTGGGTCAGTCAAAATTATTTAAATCACAAAGCCAAAAGGGGGCTCCATTAAGAAATTCAAATGGTAAGAGTCAAATGAGCCCCAATGGTGGCTCACCATTGGAAACTTCTTGAAAAAAATTCATTTGAATTTTTAAAGAGGCGTGAGATACCCTGATGGCTGGCCATACTGACTTTTAAGCTTTTAAAACTTAATCAATCAAATTTTAGAGAAGGCCCGATGGCTTTCCATTGGATCCTTCTTAACTTTGTTCCAGTTGATTTTGAAAAGTGGCCCAATGGTAAAGCCAATGAGCAACCTTTTGAACCTTTGAAATGGTCATGTATAGAGACTCAATGGTAAATCCACTGACCTTTTTAAGAATGTCATTGGGGTAATCTAAAACCAAGTGAGTTAAAATGTGGATAAATTTAACTTTTCTAGTAATTTTATTTTTTTCTAGCAAGGAAAAGTTCCATTTGATTTTTTCATTTTTTTGAAATTATGATGATCTAGGTCTTCTTAAATTGAATTAAAACACCTAAGAGAAAAGTTTCATGGTTAAAGTTCTTATCAATCAAGTGGAGCTAGAACTTACGAAATAATTCATATTGGATTTGGAGGAGAATTTCAATGGAAAAATAATTGTGTTTGTCCACTTTTTAACTTACTCCATCTAAACTAAAACATGTCATCAAAGCTTTACAAATATATCATCCTTTTGAATTAAATAATGTCATTGAGAGATTCTCGCAAATGTTTGAACCTGGACAACCTCTCAATGGTTTGTCAAGGACTTTCAAAGGAAGCATGGTGCGAAAGTTAAAAATGGCTCAATGAGTGCATTGGTCCATTTTGAAAGATACATCATTCAAATTTTCAAATTCACCTTGATGAACTATTAGTCGCATTCAAAATATCTTTAAAAAGTCCTTGATAAGCTATCGGTCATATTCGAAAGATTATCTTTGAAAACCCTTGATAAATTATCAGGTTTCGAAACATTATCTTCAAAAGGATCCCTATAAACCATTAGGGAATTTTCAAAAGATGGAAGCGTTTGAAAGTTCAAGGTGGCTTAATAAGTTGTCATGCCAAATCAAAATATGAAGTTTTTCAAAATTTCATTTCCACTGGATGAAGCATTGGAGACATTCAAAATAATGTTGTTGAAGGATCCCAATAGATCATCGGGGACATTTAAAAGAATAATTTTAAAGGACCCATGCTAGACCTATGAGGGAAACCTGAAGGATAACGAAAAAACTTTTTAAAAGGTCACTTAATGGTAATTCAAGTAGAGAAATTTGAAATATGACCCACAAAGAGTAAAGAGAAAATAATTTATCAATGTAGTAGAAAGATTCAAAAAACATCTTCAAAGGAACCTTGATGGACAATTAGGCGCATTTGAAAGATGTGACTTTAAAATATGCTCCTTAATATATTAAGGGATTTTGAAATAACATCTTTCAAAAGCTCCTAATGAATTAGGTGGATTTGAAATAGAATCTTTCAAGATTTATAGATGAACTATCGAGCATATTTGAAAGAAGGGAGATATGCTTCTTCAAAACACTATAAGGAGTACACTTTTTAGCAAAGGCATTTGCAGAGGTTTTTAGTGTTACAAAATTTGGCAAAAATTTCAATAAAAGTTTGGCTATAACCTATTCTATTGACTGCGGAGATTTTAACGTATGCTCCATAGAACTAAAAAAAAATGGGTGGGCAAAGGTTATAACAGAGGTTTTTTTTTTTTTTTTTTTTCCTCTAGTGCTTTTATTGTCAAAACGCACCGGTATGCCCTTACATAAAATACCTCGGTGCATACATAAAACTAAAATGCACCAGTGCGCACTTACATGTGCATACATAAAACTAAAATGCACCAGTGCGCACTTACATAAAATTCCCCGGTATGTAAATAAAACTAAAAGGCACAAGTGCACCATTACATAAAATTCTCTGGTGCATACATAAAACGAAAAGGTATTGGTACGACCTTACACAAAATGACTTGAGGCGTATACAAAATGAAAAGGAACTGGTGCGTTTATCGTTATTATGCCCCAGATTCCTATTTTGTTGTATGCAACATCGATACTCTTATAATTTGTATGCATTGGTTCTGCATTGTTTGCGTATGCAACATCGATGCTTTATAAGTTTATTAACGCACTAGTGTACTTTTATTTTATGTTTATCTTAGTGCTTGTATAATTCGTATGTGTTGGTTTTGTATTACCTTGTACACCAAAAGGTATTGAAATTTCGATTATTCGAGGTGAGATGTCAATGCCATTCTTTGTTCCGAAGAACTAATGCTTTTATTATATTTAAAGAATTGATGTGTTTGTGTTATTTAAAGCATTGATGATTTTTTTATATTTAGAGAACCGATGCGTATTTCTCACATGTGCACCGAAAAACTCTAAAACAATATATATTATTGTAGGTTATATGCATTGTTGCTTCGGTATACTTAATATGCATCAATGCTTCAACATACTTAATATGGACTGATGCGTATAACCCCTTAAAAAGAATTGATTTCTATATTATGGCACGCACCATTTTGTAAGTTCATAATAATATAGTGCAACGATATGTGTATATTTTAACTAATTGGGTTTTTTACAAATTTTCAATTAATTATCTTAAAATCAAATTGTTATTTATATTTATGTTATTGCATTTCGATATAATGATTGCATTAATGTCTTATCCAATGGATTACACCTCTATTATTTGTAACAATGTAAATCATCTACATATTAATTAATCAACAACGCAACATTTTACAACATTTGACAATACAATAAAATAAGAAACTCATTTTATTATATATGAATAAGAGACCCATGGTCATACAAAATGGGACAATGTAAATGTCTAGAATAATAAAAATGAAACCAATATGTAATTGTTACACTTATTGGTAACATGTCATCAAGAGAGGAGTGATTCCTTTAGCTTAGTGGAGGGAGGATGGAGGAGGATTCGTGCTAGGGGAGAAGGTCTCATCGGATATGTATAACAACTAGGGAAAATCCCTATTTCTAGTCTTCTTTAGGGAACACTTTGTCATCCCTTCTTTAGTTCTTGTCAAGATTCATTAATTGTCATCCTCCACTTTCTTAGTATAAAAAAGATTGCATATGGTTTCATCCGAAGGCATTTTAGGTCTTTCCAACGCCCAATTTCATTATGTAGCTAGAGATATTTCCTTCTTATTTTACCAATATTGAGTTTCCTTTTAAAGATAGCAATAGAAGAGAGATATTTTTTTATCGTCTAAATGTGTTGATGATCTCTTTATATAACATTTAATTTCTCTATTTTTTATTTCATAGTGACACCTTAACATCTCTTTAAATCTTGTTGTGATAGTGCTTTTGATATTATTGAGATTTTGGAGAGTTTCCTCTCTTGAATCCTCCATGTTTCAGCCATGTAACAACAACCTTATTCCATCCTCTCTTAAAACTCTAATGAAGTTTACTGGAATTAAAATCGATGATAGGAAGCCTTTTATCCTTCTTGTTAGTTTACTCATGTTTTGTAAACTAAGTACCTAATCATAAATTTGATTTCAATGCAATGATTTGGATTGGATCATTATATTTTTTGGCATCTATCTCGATTCTTTTAGAGTGGAAAAAATTGGATGAATAAACTTGTAGGGCCATTTTTAGCAGTAGGTCCCACTTTGGAAAATTGGAGTTCAAAACCTTTCAGAGCCATTTTGAGGAATCAAACATTATTTTTTGGTCAAAAAACAATTATACACTCCCAAAAGTGTTCTTCACACCGAGACCTTTCCAATGGTGCAAGAATCTCCTCAATCAGAGCTCGTATGTGAAAGTTGTGCCTCCCACAAGTTGACCTACTATGATGACCACCATGGTACGAGAGGATGCCATGTAAACCTCATTAGTCATGCATATGGAACTAGCCACATGTGGAATTTCAAGAATATTCTAGAAGGTCCAAAACCTTATCGCAATTTAGGGTTGAGAAAGTCAAACGCTACCCTTGGTTGGTTATTGAGATATGTTAAATACCGAGCCACTAGGAGGAGAAGGGGGTTCCATTATTTAGCATTGTATTTGTTTCATAGTTGAGTAGAGCATCTAGGAGTGGTATTTTGAGAGAAAAACAGAGGATGAGAGATTATGTAGTAGCCATATAGGCCACAATGTCAAAGGAAACTCTACAAAGAGTGCATCTTTCTTTATACTTGCATTTGAAGAAAATAGAGCAGAGTGTCCTCACCTTCTAGTTGGGTTTTTTTGGGTCGTATTACGTTTCCTGTGTTATATCTTGTGTTTATTTGTGGATGGTTTGCGAGTATTTATTTATGTTCTATATTCTTCACATTTCATCTATTTCATACACTTTAAACATAAAACCAGTAATTAAAGAATCTGAGAACTAAAGGAAATTAACCTTCATAGTAAATATTTGAATAATTTTATTATATTTATTGTGATGAACTGTCCACTGGAATATCCATGATATTTTACATATCGTGCAAGAAAGATTAGCCTCTAAGAGGAAATTGGGATAGGGGGTATAAAATATAAAACATTTTTAAATTCGTTCGATTTCTCTAAAAATGATGCAACCCCTAACTTCAAGGTTATTCACGATCATTGAGTAACAAGGATATCAAAAAAGAGTTTCACGACAACATGCTTCTTCCAAACTTTCTTCTTCTTTTTCTTCTTTTTAAATTTAGTGGAATCCGTAACTGGTCAGGATTACTTAGGAGAGCCTCAGGTTAAAATCTAGTTGGCTACCACTATAACCCCTAAGCTCAACAACTCACATGCCAATGCCTACTAGATAAATTATGACTTAACAAGAGTAATGATGTCCAAAAACATAAAACAAAAAGTCTAAACAACATAAACCTATTCATTGTTTCTTTTTATTTTCAGCGTCTATGTGAATTTTTTCTCTTCTTCCATGTTGCTTAATGAGTAATGAATTTATGTTGGCAACAATTTAAAAACATCCTAGTCAATGCTTTTGAGATTCATTATTCAATGATATTAATGGTCCAAATTTGTGCAAATCGGGTCATTTCCAATACTAACATTGACTCCAAAAGATATCATAAGTGGGAGCTCCAAGGTCTCTTTCATATTTCCTAAAATATAGGAGATTGGTGGAGGCAAATATGTCTCTATACATTAACTATAGTAATATTTGTAGTCTGAATTTGGATGACCCACATTAGAAGCTATTTACTTAACCACATTGTGATATCTAACAAGTTGGAAAACATGGAATGAGAAATTGGATTTGAATTATATTCCTACTTCATATGTATGTCCCATTAATGCAACATTATTAGAGTGTCCATTAACTATAGTTCTTTCTTGCATAAATATACCACCTTCGATGGTAGAGTTATCATTGTGTCTTTTAGCTCTTAAAATTTTTCTTTCAACATTTATGAAAAAATCAGAGAGAGCAACCAAACACTAAGATACTTAGCCAATAATATGATCCATCTAGAAAATGATTAACTTGGAATACAATGATCCATTAATTCATAAAAACACATATTTATACATATAATTTCTTCTGAAAAAACCTAGGATAACTCTCTCGAAATATCTAGAGAGGAACTATATAGATCTAACTAATTGACATAGTTGACCTTAACAAGTATGCTCTTCTAGATCTTTCTAGATAACACTAACTAGTAGGAGAAATTACATTATCTAACACTCCCCCTTATTTTCAACTATTACAAATAACATCACAAACAATGCCTAAGTGTTGTCTCTAAATTCAAAATTGTCTCATGCTAATGGCTTGGTGAAAATGTCTGCCAATTGATCCCGAGACTTACAAAAATGTAGAATGATGTTTCCATTGTTAACAAGCTCGCGAACGAAATGATAATGAGTGTCAATGTGTTTACTTTTGTGATGAAACACATGATTCTTGGATAGTGCAATGGATAAAATGTTGTCACAAAATATGGGAGTTGGCTCATTCTCTTCATGCACATGATCACTTAAGAGTCTTCTCAACCATACAACCTAACATATTGTTGATGTAGCTACTGCATACTTTGTTTTAGCTAGAGATATTATGATAATGGGTTGTTTCATTGATGCCCATGAGATTAAACCTATACCTAAATGGAATGCATAACCAGAAGTGTTTTTTTGATCATCAACGTTGCCTGCTAAATCATTTTCTGTGTACACAACAAGAATATTGTCTTTAGAAGTGGAATATCAAATTCCATAATCTATTGTACTTGCAATGTACCTTAAGATTCTTTTACCAACTTTCCAATGAGAGTCATTGGGAAACTCCATGAGTCTATAAATTAATCTTACTCCATACATGATATCTAGCATGGTAGTTGTAAGATACCTGAGGAACATAGTTACCAACTTAATGAGAACTGTGACCTCAAAATGAGAACTCTAGCCCAAAAATATCATATTTTTCGGTAAAAAACACCAAAATCAACCCTCAAATCAAAAAGTGGTTCTACCGGTAGCACCATTTTCTTGGGAGGTGGTTAAAATTGTGAATTGTTTGAAATTGCATCCTTGACATTGCAAGCAAAACCTTGAAATTGACACTTGAATCGAAAAATGATGCTACGAGTAGCACCACTTCATTTTGAAGTTAAAACTATGACCTAATTGAAATCGTAGCCTTGATCACTGGCACCACCTCAAATAAAACACTAAAAATCAACTCCTAAATCTAAAAGTGTTATTACTTGATACTTTATTTATGAATTAATTTTTTTTTTAATAATTTAAATTAAGAACATAATTAAATTCTCAAATCCCACTAGTGCGATTAGATTTTAAGGGTTTTTTTTGTGAGAAGGCCAATATTCAAAACTTGTGGTAGTCAAGAGAGAACAACCAAAAAAATCCAACCATGTTAAGGGTTGATGTGGCCCAGGTCAGGTGCGATCCTTGAGTGATTTTGGCAACTTAGATGCCCTAGGTTTGCAGTTTCTTAGACCACAGGCTAGTCCAACAGGTAACAGACACGTTAGCAAACAAAAAAGATAATAATTAAATTGAAAAAAAAACACCCCTAAACAAATTCTTTCTTTTTAAGAAAAAAAAATAAACTTTGTTGAAAAAAAATGCAAATCACAATTTTTTAATAAATGTTTTTAAAAATGATTAAAAGAGAGAGTAATTTTATTTTATTTTAAATAAAAATAAAAAATGACTCTTAAAACACTAAAATTAGAACATAAAAAAAATAGAAAAAAAAGTGAAAACACAAATTTAAAAAAACAAACAAATAAAAAATTAAGTTAAAAAAATAAAAATAAAACTAAAAAAACACAACCATGGAAAAAAAATACATTAAACTAAAACTAAAAAATAAGAACATAATTTAAAAATATATATAAATAAGTCAAAATTAAAATTAAAAAAATTAAAAACAAATAAAATTAAAAAATGGGGTGGGTTGGATGCGTGGGTGAGGTCGCATAGCTCCCTCCCCACCCATGCTTACAACCCACCTTTTTTTAATTTTTAATGATGATGATGATGATTAACGTTCACTAAGACCGAATTGGTCTATCGGACCTTAAGAGGGTAAGTGATTACTTATGATTCTTTAGAATTTTGTTTATGTGCTCGAAAAGCATTAAGAGAAGCTTTCCAAGATCACCATA
>JASDQU010243089.1:51327-72535 GCA_032191745.1 Picea mariana
GTTGTGTCATATACTGATCCAGGTGGATATCAGTGGCCACCCACCTATTCCAGCTGGCACAAAACAGTCTTCTGGCAACTTATTATTTTTAGCATGTTTTTGGTTTCTAAACTTCTGGGGCCATTTTGAGGGCCTAAATGAAGTTTTTTCAAGATAGGGCACCTCAATGATTTCCAAAGGATCTGATTCAGCCCCCAAAATCAATATCCTCGAAGATACCTTTCCAACGAGCTATCTTGCACCCCAAACAAAGATTGTATGCCAAAGTTACGCCCCCGAGAAGTTGATACACCAAACTACCCAAAATGGGGTCCACAAAACGGTTGGCTTTCCATCTTCTGAGGTTAGGGTTTTGGATTTTCTTTATGTTAAAAATTCATTTAGAGAATCATTGTAATCATCTTCTTTCAAATGAGCGTAGCCATCACATCTCTTCTCAGAGATAAGTTGTCATCATTCTAATGAGTCTTTCACTCTGTAATTTTACAGTCTGTGCATTTCACTCATTAATATAAATTTTGTATTACTGTATATTTGTGTTTATATCTCTGATATATTTTTGTTATATTAGTGGATATCTGATATATCTCTTTACATTTCTTTATTATATCTCCGCTCTCATTTCATGCCAAAAATAATCTGGATAAGTGGTATAAGAGCAAGTTGCTCTTGATCATTTTTCAGTGCATTTCCCCGATAAGGTCCAAGTATAGCAAGTTGAGTCTCAAGCGTGTTTCTCTTGAGGAAAATTGCTCTCACACACCCAAGAAACCCTCTATGGTGGAAGAAAATAAAAATGTTAGAGAAAAAAATTCTATTAATTTGTTGCTTTAGCAAACTCTCATGTGACAGAAGGATGAAATGATGGATAATTTTTCCCACATCCTTCAATGCATGTTGATAGAAATAGGCACATCTTCATCAAGAAGCCACTTTGGAGGAACCTCTCCCTTCAAGGTACAAGTTAATTATCGTATTTGAACGTCAGATAGATGTGGATGCCCTAGAAAAATGGTTAAATCTGCTAGAAGGTTATTTCTCTGTTCACAATTTTTTCGACAGGGAAAAGATCACCTTCACACTCCTTAAGGCTCCCCTCCATGTCAAATATTAGTGGGAAACTTACTAGGAGAAAAGTTCCACAAATGAGTTTGGAATATATGGGGTTGAGCCCACTTGGGATTTTTTTGTGGATGCGATCAAGAAACAATATTACCCTGTTGGTAACTATAAAGACCAATACATGAGATGGACTACATTGCATAAAGAGATGGGCCAAATAGTGCCAGATTTCACAAATAATTTCCATACCTTGCGCACCAAGTTGGGTATCAAAGACTCTGAGCGACATCAGGTTCTGAAATACCATGGGGATCTACATTGGTACATCCAAACAGAAATGGATTTCATGAACATATCATCATTGGGAGCTGCCTATCGATATGTTGTCAAAATCGAGTAGAAATTTAAGCACCAAAAAACATGGGAGTTTGGGTTTACAAATCTGCAACAACCAAAGAATGATAAATACATCCCTAACAAATAACCTCTAGAAAACCAGTCCAAGCCACAAGAAAGGAAGGGTAACAAAAATATGAAGAAGGACACTAGAATGTGGTACGATTTCCACAAAAGCCCCTGGCACAACACTAATGAATGTCGCTCAAAACAGTCATTGGAATAGATGATTTTAGGGGATAAATTTCACAAATGGGCTAATTTTCCATGTTTTTTCCCAAAAAATGATTCACCAATTTCCAATTTTTCTAAAAATGATTTGCCCAAATTCCATAGAATAAAATTATTTTACTTTAAAAATAGCCAAAATTTTATAGAAAGTATATAAAATCCTTAGAAATTTGAATATTTTTACAGAACTATCACCAAACATTTTACATTTTTCATATTAAGGACTAGTAAGATTAGCCCATTTTTCTATTTTTTAATATAAATTTCCATCCTTAAAATCATCCATGGTCATTGGTGGCTGATATCAAAGACAAGGAGTCAAACCCTGATTCTGAAAATAATGGAAAAAGACAGATCATCGATGCAGACCCCATTGCTATTATTATGACCGCAACCATTCAACCAGAAGAACCAATAGATGCTGAAGAGGGGGATCACCTATTCCATTCAAAAATGTGGGTGAAGGGCACCCCATTGCATTTCATTGTTGATAGCAGAAGCCAGAACAACCTCATCTCAGCAGAGGTTTTCAAACAGTTGGGATTGTCGACAACACCACACCTGTAGCCATACAACATCGGGTGGATTTTCCAGGGGAGAGACCTTTGTGTCAACCAACAATATTTATTTTCATATGGCATCTAGCCCTTCGAGGAAGAGGTATTATGTGATGTTTCCACACTGGATTCTAGTGATTTTCTATTGGGCCAACCATATATGTGGAAGCACCATGCTATTTATAAGTCTCGACTTTGTAGTGTCATTGTTACTCTGGGGGGTCATCTCTATAGGATACCAGAGGTAGTTCCAACTACCGTCCCATCTAAATAGTGCCACAAGACAATATCTCATACTACAAAATTCAGATTCTTCACAGTCTATTCAAAAGGTGAACAAAAGAACACCGCAACCATTGCAACCTCAGTCCAAGCACCTTCTGTCCAACCGAAGCAGGTCGACAAGATTGAAGCAAAGCGCAAGGATTCATTTTGCACACAGTCATCTCATGTAGCCAGACTGGTTAAAAAGGGTAAACCCTTCCAACCATAGGTTCGTGATAGCGTTAACAAGATAAGTAGCGCAACTTCTCTACCAAGGCAAACAACTCATCAAGATGTAGATTCAAAAAATGCTTTTCTCTCTCCCCCGGGCACTCAATGTAATGTAGACCATTTATTCCTAAGGAGGGAGGATTGATCCAGGTGGATATCAGTGGTCACCTACCTATTCAACTAGCACAAAACAGTCTGCTGGCAACTTACTATTTTTAGCAGGTTTTTGGTTTCTAAACTTCTAGGGCCATTTTGAGGGCCTAAATGAATTTTTTTCGATATCGGGCACCTCAATTATAGTTGAAGTCTCTGATTGAGCCCCCAAAATGAATCTCCTTGACCATACCTTTCCAAAAATATATCTAGCGCCCTAAATGAAGATCGTATTCCAAAGTTACACCCCCAGGAAGTTGATACACCAAACTACCCAAAACGGGTTCCACAAAACTATTGGATTTTCATCTTTCGGGGTTAGGGTTTTGGATTTTCTTTATATTAAAAAGGCCTTTAGAGACTCATTGTAATCATATTCTTGTGAATGAGCGTATCCATCACATCTCTTCTCAAAGATAAGTTTCCACCATTCTAGCGAGTCTTTCACTTTGTAATTTTACAGTCTATACATTTCGCTCATTAATAGAAATTGTGTATTACTGTATCTATGTGTTTATATATCTGATATATTTATGTTATATTAGTGTATATTTGATATATATCTGTACATTTCTTTATTATATCTCCTCTCTCAATTCATGCAAAAAATAATACGGATCATATACATGTTGATGTTTAGATACAACTGGTTGCAAATAAGGTTGAATTTCTTATGGCGGGGTTTCCACCACTTGTATGGCATGGAATTGGGAAAAAATGCCCGAGTGGAATTTCTTCATTAACTTCTCCATATGATTAAAGCTAATAATTTCAGGGGAATTAAATTGAATCCCCTTAAATGTATGTTTCTTCCCTTCCTTAGTGAAGCTCATATATAAATCCTTGAAATCCATCATGACATAACAATGACAATGTCTTCTACAACTCTCGCATGAATGGAAGTGTTGGTGCTACCACTATCAATAAAAAAAATCACCTTGCAGTTCTTGGTGTACCCAATAAACTTTAGCTATTGCGAAGTAGAAAAAGTAGATACAACATGGTGATAAATTTGAGGTTCTTCACAAGGAGATGGTAAGGTTGTTATGTCTTGAGTAGGGGGGGTTGTGTCTTTTCATTCTTCTTCAAGAGTGTCTTCAACTGTGATCTTTGGAGTTTTCTTGGGGTGATATATCCATTTGAAATATTTTTTTATTGTTTACACTTGTGCCCTTTGAAATACTGTTCATCACAATTATAGCAAAGTTTGAGGTTTTGGTGTTCAACCATCTCTTTTGAGGACAACTTTTGGATTCTCAATGACAAAGAAAGAAAATTATTGGAGGTGTTGAGGCATGTCAAGTATATCAAAGATGATAAAGTAAACATCCAACATCAAGTGGATTACCTTAGTGTTATAAAGATAGAGTTGAGTTTGATGAACTTGAAACTCTAGATGAGGCCATAGAAAAGATAAGTACTATTATGATTAGAATAAAAGCAAATCTATAACTCTTCAAAATATGGAAGGAAAAAATAAGTTTGACCAAATAAAGAAAGGGTTCAAGACTCCCCTATAAAAATCAACAAAATTAACTAGCTCAATGTGGGGCTAAGCCAACTGATTCAGTAGGGAGGATTCCAAGGGATCCTATTCAATGTGGGGAATGTGGATAAGATCATTTTCTCAAAAATCACCCACATCAAAAAGAGAGCACCGTGAATATTCACAACATTAAAGAGGCTACAATTGTTGATGATGTAGCAAGGATTATTCCTAGCATCTATGCTGCAATAGAAGAACACCAAGTACACAACTAATTAGTTGTGGTTGAAGTTGAAGGTGGAACAAGAGGGAAAGTTCCAAACAAAGTCATTGTGCATCCTTGACAAGGAAGTAACATTTCTTTGGAAACAAGCCATTGCACATGTAAAGGTGCAACGTAAGCACTTTGGTCCTGATGAGGCTACATGGGAGTTGGATGATGCCATGAGGGAGGCATATCCATTTTTGTTTAGATTTTGAGAAGCATCGAGATTGATGTTATTCCAAGGGGAAGGGGAATGTGATGTCCCATTTTTTAGATCGTGTATAAATTATATATGTGATTTTACAATGACATAAGAAATCTAGGTGATATTAAATAAATGGCCCCACTTATAGATGATGTAAAAATGCTTATATAGATTATGTGTGTGGATATCAAGACCAATGCTCGATTAGTGAATGTGATCCGGATGATTTTTGACACTAAATGAGAGCGGAGATATACTAAAGAAATGTACAGAGATATCTCGGATATACAATATTATAACAAAAATGTATCAGAGATGCAACCATAAACACATATATACATTAATACACAATTTTCTATTAATGAGCGAAAATGTACAAAGACTGTAAAGTACAGAGTGAAAGACTTGCTAGAATGGTGGCATCTTATCTCTAAGAAGAGATGTGACGACTACTCGCATCCGTGAGAAGAAGATTTTACAATGAGGCTCTAAAGGCCTTTTTATCATAAATAAAATCCAAAACCCTAAACCCGAAAGATGAAAAGCCAACAGTTTTTTGGACCCCGTTTTGGGTAGTTTGGTGTATTAACTTCCTGGGGGAGTAACTTTGGCATACAATCTCCGTTTGGGGCTCATGATAGCTCATTGGAAAGGTATCGTCGAGGAGATTCATTTTGGGGGCTCAATCAAAGCCTTCAACTATCATTGAGAATCTCTATCCCGAAAAACCTTCATTTAGGCCCTCAAAATGGCCACGAAAGTTAAAAACTGCTAAATATAGTAAATTGCCAAAATTGCCAGAAAAATGTTTTGAGCAAGTTGGAAAAGGTGGGTGGCCACCGATATCCACCTGGATCGGAATGGCTAGGAATGTATGATGTAAATATACTTATATGGACCATGTGGTAGGCTACCAAGGAAAAATTAATCTATGTAAATATTAATGTTGGAATATAATATATAATGGACATAATGGTCGAAAATGATTGTGTAGAGAATGGGAGGGCTATGTTTCCACTAGAGGGGAAGAGGAAAGGGGGCCTATGAGAAAGTGAATCCTCTATTGAAAGTGTCAGCCTTAGAACTCATCTCTTTTCCATCACATACCTTAAATAAAGCCATCAACCTCCTTTGAATTATTGGCCATTCACTAAATGCATGTAAGAAATTGGTAGGGAAAGTTTTCTCATGTAGTATGGGATCATGGGTTGGTTACAATCATTATGGGAATTGTAAGAGTCTTATATTCATCTAGTTATAAGTAATGTCAACCATCATTTCCACCAATTCTTTCATTTCCATTGACTCTATCATTCATTCCAACATTCTCACGTTGTTTCTCTAAGTTTCTCAGATTCTATTCGCCATTGTTAACTATTACCGAGATGGAATTTAACTAAAAATCAACATTGAGAAGAAGAAATTTCAAAGCTAGAATGAAATATAGATGCCTATAGGTGAGCATAGAGGTTTGGAAAGTGAGAAACCCTTAACCAAGTATGCATTTTTTGTTCCTTAGGTGCTTGAGAGCCAAGTATTTCTCTTGCAATAAATTATTAAAAGGCACTATTGAGTAGAGAAGGGGAAGAACTTCCTTGTGTTGTGTTGGGTTGTGGAAGAGAGTCCCTTGGTTGTTGACAGCTAGATCAAATTCTTGTAATTCTATGTAGTAAGCATATTGGCTTAATAAGGGAGTAGATGGGTTGGAGAGAGAGAGAGAGAGAGAGAGAGAGAGAGAGAGAGAGAGAGAGAGAGAGAGAAGCAAGTAGGTTAGTTCCTTTTCCCTGGTGGCCTCATATCTAGGTTTGGGGGTGGTATGTGCACTAGGTACCTATGGTTGGGTAGAGAATTTCTCTTACACATAGTTTCTTGGACCTATTTTTGTTAAAAGACAAACTTATTTTATCATTGTTTATGAAAATTCAAAATTGTTGTTTTTTTTGTTATGAAAATTCATGTATTTGCATGTTGTGTGTGATTATGCTTGATTTTATTCATGGGTTTTTGGTTTCCATGAATACCTATGAATCTGTGTTTGTTATCTATGGTTGAATTCTTTAAATTTGCACTATGCATGCATTTCATTTAGATCTACTCCTTCTAAGGAGACTTGCTTTGTTGATATTATGGGGAAATTGTATCTAAGGGCCAAAATTTAAGATCCCATGGCTACACATCTTGTGGTCGGGAGTGATGGGCAGGGATGCTAGGTTGATCTAGGAACAAACTTATTAATGATTAAAACACCAATTTCTAGATAAAAATGACCATTTATAAGCATTCAAATAAAAAATGTAAAATTAAATTGAATTTATCTCTGAATTTTTGTCATGGCTACTTTTGTGGTTGGGAGTGATGGTCTAGACCTAGCAATAAACTTATTAATGTTTTAAACACCAATTTTTAGACAAAGATGACCATCCATAAGTATTCAATTCTTTTTTAAGTAAAATTAAATTCAATATATCTCTTAACTTTTGTTTGGAACATTGAGTATTAAATAACCTCACTCTCAAACAAAAACTTTATTTTAAGGGATCTATACTCATTTAATACTTGTTTAAGTTTGAACATTAGTCATGTTAATGACATAGCACCATTTTAACTACTAGACCATAACTCGACATACAATACATTGCTTAAGTACAATATATACTAATCTAAATACACTAAATTCCTTAAAACATTCAAACCATAATCTATGTGATAGATGAACCTTATAAACATTATATTTTGAAGAATGCATATTCATATCAATAGATCACTATGCATAACTTCAACGAATCTCATGAATTTAAAATTTATTATTTCTATTAAAAAATACCAAATATTTAACTAGATTAGTATGTATACACTGAATCCAATCCCCTGTTTACATAGAGAGAAGTTTAGCCTTCTTTAATCTTTACTTAATCCTTAAGTACATATATGTATATTTCATTTTTAAATTCAGTTATTAGTTTAAGTGAATGAATTATTTTTGGACAAGTTTAGTTTTATTTTATTTTATTTTATTTTAGGGGATTCAATTATCAGTGAAATTACAATTTCCCATTGTTCAAATTGCAGTGTCCTAAAATTCTCTAATACCTTCATATTGTGCAATTGATATATGCAATTCCATCAATTCTTTTAGATTTATGACCAGTTTTTGGATAACACTATTATTTTTTATGAAAATACTTCCTGTTTGATAGAGATTTTGTTTAATACTATTTGGAGTCCTTATAAAGAATATTATATCTTTTTCTCATTGCATTTTTTCTCTAATTACCATAACACGAAAGAACCATAACATAAAAATGTTTAAAAATTAACATGAAAGAACCATAACATAAAAGTGTTTAAACAATAACTTATTAAGGGTTGTTGCTTAATAAGTAATGAATGTATGTGATTGACAATCTAAAATGAGGTACTCTAAATGTTTTACATTTTCTTAATGTAATAACAACCATTGAAATCTACAAATCCAGTTATTTTTCAAAATTTCTCACTAAAATTGATTCAAAACTTATATATATATAATTTAAAGTTTACTTATATATAATTTAATTTCAACTAATCTCATGAATTTAAAGTTTATTATTTCTATTAACAAATACCAAATATTTAATTAGATTAGTATTTATACACTGAATGCAATCCACTATTTATATAGAACACCTTTAACATAGAGAAATGATGAATAGATTAGTATTAATACATTGAATTCAATTTATAAAGAAGTTTAGTCTCCTTTAATATAAAGAAGGAAATCTAAAATAGGATATTCTAAATCTTCTACGTTTTTTACTTTTTCCAAGACAAAAAACTTTAAAACATTTAAATTGTGTAATATCAATTGTTGAAATCTGCAATTCCAACTTATCTTTCAAAATTTCTCACCAAATTTTATACAAAATTCGTTATATATATATATAATTCTCGGGATACTTTTGAGACTCATTATTCACTGATAATAATGGTAAAAAAAATATTTAAAAAAATATATATATATCATCTAAAATTATCAGGAGATTCATTATTCACTAATATTAATAGTTCAAATTTGTACAAACAGGTCGTATCTAATAATAATAATAATAATCTATTTTTACGTCAAATTGGTGTATGAGACTGGTAAAGTCTACCGAGGTACACTTACCCTATTCTTATAGATTTGAAATTGTAACTTTTTAGGAAAAAACACATATTCTTAACCATTAAGTCCATTCATTAATATCCCCTCATAAATATCCAAAAAAAAACCAACTCTGAATCCATTTTTCATGTTTACTAAAATCTAGGACTGTTAAGTCAGTTGCTACATAGGTGGTGGACTGTAATAATTTGTGGCGTCAAAATTTGGACGGCGTAGGTGGTGGACTGTAATAATTTGTGGCGTCAGAATTTGGACGGCGCACATTAAGGGGTTGGCGAGATGTCATCGACTGAAGTGAGTGGGTTGCTGGGCTTCTGGAGATGAGTGGGTTGGCAAGATGTCATTGACTGAACCATTGAAATGGGTTTCTGGAAGTGCGTGGGTTGTTGGGTCTCTGGAGGTGAGTGGGTTGTTGGAGGCTTTCCACTAAATGTTCTGTATGCTGGATTTCACCCAATAGGTTATAGATTTTTCATGTTCTGTATGCGGGATTTCACACAGTCGAATCCAAATTTTTTTTAAGATCCGACTACTAAGAATATATGTATTTGGAGAAAAACACAAAATAACCATAAATAATTTATTTGTCACATAAGACAGAGGAAACCCACACTGACTTGTCCCCACATGATATCAGACCAGTGAGAAAATCCCCATCAGCTGCAGATGCCGACGGGCCATCATCAGAGTGTCCATTAATTATCGTCGTCTGCGAGTGTTTGTCCTTTAGCTTTTAAGAAAAATAATTTCGGCATTTACTGGGTTTTGAGATCCAGAGGACAATCTACACAGTGATGTAATAACTTAGGAATTCGTGGCGCCTTTCAACTCAACTCACATGTATATCTTCGTAGATTTTTTTTTTTAACCATGGGAACAGCAATCTTTTAAGAGTATATCCAACAGCCCGTAAGCCAGATATATCAATAACTTGTGACTCAGCAGGGGCCGAGGCGTCCCGAGGCTCACACCGGGTGAACCTCTATCCCAGGGGTCGTCTACCCTTCCAGCTTTGTCACAACGGGCCAATATGAACATCCCTACCCCCCGCAGGTTTTGAACTTGTGACCTCCCCGGAGATAACACATGCTCTTAACCATTGGGCCCACTCAGGTGCGGAGGGGGGTCCCTTGTCCCACAAACAAGGGGGTCTCATACACCAATTTGATGTGCTGGCTTGGCCGTGACCTTAAAAATAGATTATTATTATTATTATTATTATTATTATTATTAGTTCAAATAAAAAAAATGTTGTGGTTAGCTGTTTTAAGAAATGATTTTTTTTTTCAAAATTTGGCAATTTCGAAAAAAATTTAAAACATTCTAATTATATAAAAATAAAATCCAATAATTTCTGACCAGATTTTCAGCAAATATCCCCATAAAAATCAACATTTTGTAAAACCTTTAACATACTAAAAACGTGATGCAATATGCAATATTTCTGACCACGACAATTTCTCGATTCAACGTCATCTCATAACCCAAATATCTGGTCAAAATTATGATTTAGGTATCTGACAAGACCATGAATTTCTTTCTTTCTAACCAGCTTTGGAACAATGTTATATAACAAATAATAAAATAGATCTCTACGTTAAAATACTCTGTGAAAAGTTTACATTGTCATAGCAAAAGCAAAAAACAAATAATAAAATAGATCTATGCAGTGCAATACATTTTTCTGTTAAGGATTTTCTGCGGCATGGTCTTTTCCAAATCCATAGGCTTGTTTTCAATGTCAACCATATGTATAAAATCACATGTCAAATAATCATTTTTCTCCTTTTGTAGAGAAATAGAAAATAGTACAAACGTGTGAACCAACTTTACTAGGCTTCCTCTCGCAACTTGCAAGGAAGCATTGTATGGATGACAACCACAGGGAATGTGTTTCATAGGTTAGGTTGTTGGTACAAGTGGGAAAATGAAGGAACTAGTTTTTTGGGATTAGCACGAAGAGGATAGAATTTAAAATATGAAAGACGAAATGATCATTTAATATGTAACAAAAATTATAAACTTAAAATATTTATTTAATATGTAACAAAAATTATAAACTTAAAATATTTATTTAGTTTTTGGAAGAGGATAGAATTTAAAATATGAAAGAGGATAAAAATATTCAATATGGAACACAAATTCTAAAATTAACATATTTATTTGAAAAATGAGAAATTTATTTTTATAAAAAAGAAAATAAAAATTATAAATTTAAAAAATATATTTTTAATTAGATAATATTGTTGAAAAGAGAATATTTAAAATTATTTACTATAAATATTTTTGAAAGAGTTTAAAGAAAACAAACACATAGGGTAATTATGATTATGTTGAAGAAAATATGAATAATGTTATTGAGTTATTAATACTTTACTAATAAACTTAGTAGTTTACTCATAATCTTATCATTGTGAAAAGTAAGATGGATAAGCAAGCTCAATAATATTTCAAACACACTTACCAATTGTAGATTGCTTTCTTTCCTATTTGAGATTGAATTCCAAATCAAATCCTTTTAACACATTAAAATAATCCCCTAATTTTACTCTAGTTATGATTGAATTATCTAAACTTGAGAACATGATTTCGTTACTTGCCAAGTGATTTTTGCAGCCATTTTCCAATAATCAGAGATCATGTTGTTGCATTCTTCAGCAAATGTACCTTCATCGGTGCTTGTCACATTAGACTTTTCTTTGCTTAGATATGCTTGCTTTCTCCTGCAATCACTTCCATAATGCCCAAACTTCTTGTAGTAATAACATTGGATTTTTTATTTGTGAGTCCTCCTTAACTGATTGTAATAACTACCTCTTCCTCTTTGGTTTTGAGGGAAATTGTGTGATTGTTTTGTTTATTTTGATGTTGACTTGTTTTTTGTTTTGAAAACTCTTCCTCTTCTGCCTTTGTTTTTATTTCCTTTATCTCTTCCTTTTCTAACAAAGTCCTGAGACTGAAATGCACTTTCCAAAGAGTCATTGCTTCTGTTGACTCTTGTCTCATGTGTCAACAAAGGCCCTGTGAGTTGTTCTACAAACAACTATGATAGATCTTTAGAGTCCTCTATGGCTACTACAACCATATCAAATTTTTCAGGAAGACTCTTGAGTACTTCTTCAACAACCTTTTGATTTGAAATGTCTTCTCCATGTGTTCGAAGCTGATTGACAATGTTCTTGACCCATGTTATAAAATGATCTACACATTTTGAGTTCTCTATATAGAGGGTTTCAAAATTCTTTCTGAATGTCTGCAATTTGACATTTTTTACTTTGTCAGTACCTTGATATGTGTCTCAAGAGTATCGCATGCATGCTTGACATGATCAATCGCTGCAACCTTAGGAAAATTTGAATCTTCTATCTCTTGCTAGATAAGCCATATTTTCTTTTAATCTTGCTTTATGTTTTAACAACTTATCTTTGTACATTTACTTGATTTGGTTATGTATACCCACTTACTACAATTTTCCAACCTTTCCAAAAATAAAAGAAATAGAAATTATTAATTTTGATTGACTAGAGTTCATAAGTACGTATAAGAATTGGACCTTGTGACTCTCCTTAACTACTACTGGATGCCATTGGCTACTCCCTTTGACTCAACCTCTTCTTAACAAGTCCATTTTTTATTCTTCTTAATACATGGTTCTTTACACTTAGACACCCTTTAACAAGTCTTTAGTCTCTACCGTTAACAGGCCATTTTGTTTTTTTCAATAAACAATTGTTTATAATTTTATTGAATCAACTTAGTACGACTTCTAGATAATTTTTTTCTCACAAAAATTTAATACCAGCTTTCTTCCTGTACGCGGCGGATCTACCAATGCTGTTGATGGCTTGGTGAGTTGTGGCTCCTTTTTGAAATCTGCTCAGCCTTTAATCAATCTAACAAGGAATCGAGCTGCTCTACTTTAGAGCGATTGGCTCTTCCAGATGTGGTTCACGACGGCTTCTTTTCAGTCGGTTTCTTCCCATTGCGAAACTATTTGCTCTCACACTCAAACCCTACGCGTTGTCCAATCAGTGGCTCAACGCCTCTGCAGCTTTGCTCAACCCTGTGCAACTTTTTCCACATAAAAATGATACTTGAAAGATTCATAAAAGCATATATTTATATATAAAAATTTAAAATAATTATTTGGAAATATCTAGATCTAATTAATTAATAATCAAATTCTTCTAAAATTTTATAAATAACATTACCTAGGAGTCCCAAGGTGTAGGACAGTGGGTGATCGAATGTGTTGTTAAGGTACTCTGTGACGGAATCTGTGGGGACAAAAAATCCAGTTATGTTAAGGGTTGGTCGCTTAAGCAGAATAGGATGCCAGATGATTTTGATAGTTTAGATGCCCCTAAACAACAGTTTCTCAACCACAAACTAATCTCCCAGTGCCTCAGATCACCCACAAACTTGCAAACAAAAAACATTAACTAGCTGAAGAAATTACACTATCTATTAATTTGTGGGATTATGGAGAAATTACACTATCTATTAATTTGTGGGATTATGAAATTCTAAGGAAAAATCTACATAGTTGTAAAATAACACAGGAATTGGTGGCGTCTTTCTGCCCACATATAGAGCGTGGAGACAAAATAGAAACTGGATTTTGAAGTACATGCCTGATGTATGTCCCATCAACGCAACACCATCAGAGTGTCCATTAATTATCGTTCTTTCTGGCAGAAAGATACCACCTTCGCTGGCAGAATTAACGTTGTATCTTTTAGCTTTTAAGAATTTTAACGTTGTGTCTTTTAGCTTTTAAGAATTTTCTTTCGGCATTTATTGGATTATGAAATCCAGAGGACAAATCTACACAGTTGTAAAATAAGTCAGGAATTTGTGGCGTTTTTCTGCCCACATATAGTGGATGGAAAGTCAGTGGCCAAAAGAAGAAAGCGTGGCTCTATTTATGTTTATGTTATGTACACAGAATTTTACCTTACAACATCTCTTGACCTTACATCATTGTAGAATGCATTTTTCTGTTGAGGATTTGCTGCATCGTGGCCTTCTCTAAATCCATGGCTTGGTATTCAATATCAACCATTTGTATACAATCATATGTTTAATAACCACTCTTTCTGTTTTAAGAAATCGAGATAGTACAAACGTGTTAATCAATAGCGTTATTAAACTTATTTTGGCAAGGGACTTGAGTGTGGTTGGTTGCTTATAATTACAAGCATTTTGTTCCAGACATCAAGTAGGTTGTTGGGAGCAGTAGGATCATAAAGGAATCATAAAATCCAGGCCAGTTATGAAGAAGGATGAAGGAGAAAGACGAAAATGACCATTGATTCAAGACCCATATATTGTTGTAAACTTTTAAAATTGGACCATTGTGCTTCTGCCACTTGTAATAATTGACCATTGTATTTTATTTATTTGTTATTGGTTGTTATGGTTGGAATATTGTGCTATTACAACTTGTTATGATGAAGAGTATTGTGTGCTTTTAATGGTTCTTTGGAGTGAACTCAGTCCCTTTTACTTTAGTAAAAAAGAGGGAGGTAGGAAAAATGTGTTGGACACATCTACCACACTTAGAGGTGGGGTGAATGAGTGTGGGGTTCTTTTTCCCAAAACTTCCTGCACAAAGACTCATCAATTAGCATTCAACATTTATTTATTACCCATTGTTGTCATTTATAACCAGTTAGATGTGAGCACATATCAACAACAACCTCATGTATACTTTGTTACCTGAGATAAAATCACTCGAGTTTATGTTACAAATGAACTCCTAGGTTCCTTATTTATATTAGAGTTGGCACCCTTGTTTTAGGTCCGTCTTGACCCAAATAAAATTTAATTTAATTTTTAATGATTATTTCATTGGGGAAGACTTTACCAACAACATCCTTAATATTTATTTAATATTTATTGCAATGAGATTGGATTGTAACTTCTTGTTTGCAACAACTTTACCCTTTAATTAATGGTGTGTAAATGCTTAAGGGCTTCTTAACCATTCTTTGAGGCTTCCAACTTCATGAGGGAATATCTCCTCAACTGTGAGGAACCACGTGATGTACCACCTACCGTTGGAAATGGCATGATGATGAATATCCATATATGAGTGTGTTTCTTTCATTTACACTATCCTTCAAGTCCTTATTCCTAAAAAAAGATTAGGTTCCATAACGAGATTTCCAGGGATTCATGTAGACTTCATCAAATGCACCCAACACATCTGCTGGTATCCACCACTCCATCAATCAAAACTAACTCACCATCAATATCAACCACACATATAGGGATTTCGTACTTTTCCAAGGGTTGACATCTATGAAAACCAACTATCCAACAATCTCCCTCTTTGGCATGGATGGCAACACCAACATTCAAGGAAACATTGATGGAAACATTGATGGAAACATTGATTCTCCAACACTCATGATCCCCCTATGACCATTTCTCTTCATCAATGTTTCTCACTCTCCCCCTTTGAAATCAATGGAAAAGGTTATCACTCCTTGGGGATTCTCCCTCTATCTTCATGCGTTCTTTTTCTTCACATGTTTCTCTTGTTATGTTTCTCTCCAAGTTCCTCTTTTCTTTTAATAGCAAAGAGTGAATCCCCCTGAACTTATACATGCACTTGAATCTTTCTCTTCTAATATTTCTCTTTCTCTCCCTTTGACATCATGGGAAAAGGATAACTCCCCCTATATGTATGTCTCCCCCTGTCTACATACTTCTAATATTTCTTTTCTTATCTCTTTCTTTGGTGATTTTTCTTTCCTTGACTTCTCTACAAGATGTCGTGTAGATCAATGTAGGTCTACCTATAAATTTTTCCTTTCCTCTCTTCCAGTGCTTGCTAATTTTCTATTGGTGCTTCCTCTTGTAACTCTCTAACATTAATAAAAAAAATTCATTATCGGATTTCTTCATTCACTTGTCATGTTCACTTGACCATATTGTTCAATGATTTTCTTATGATGATTTAGCTTCTACTGACAATTTCTATTTCCATGTTCTATTGTTCCTTTCACTGCTTTCTTTTCTATGACCAATTTATTCTACTGATTCCAATTGTCAAAATAATGCCATGGATATTCTTTGACCCATGTTTTTTGTACCTACTAAGTATCCATCTATGTTCATATGTCACAAATTGTCCACACCTTTGATATTCAACTGTCCACAATGCTGGCCCATTTATCACTATACTATCATCAGTGCAACTGACAATCATCTATTATTGTTTCTTCAAAGTTAATCAAATGTGTCCACTGGTCTTCTCTATCTGTAAATTAAACTCAGTATTTCTGGAAAAAACTGTACTGAAGATATCCCTGCTTGAATACATACGTGAATATAATCATAAACTTCTTCTTGTGTAACTACTATCTGATATCTGTGTGGGAACACTACTTCTCAATTGATCAATATGTCACACTGTACTTTTTCTATCTGAATACTTTGAATATGTCTTTGCATATACTTCAATCTGCTCAAACAATGGTTATCTGATCTATAGTAGCTATTGCAATGACTCCCCCTATTCAATATTCATATTTACTAGAAGTATCCAAGTCGGGTGTCTTAGAAAAATACCCCATTTGATGTGGAGTAATCTTCCTCTTCGTATGTAGACTCATCATTGCTTTGAAATCAGAATTCTTTCTTTCTGCCTATGGATTGATCTTGCACTATAATTTTTTAAAGTACAATCTCTTGGGTCTATTCTTTATTCACCTATTCTTTCTTTCTTTCTTTCTTGCACTACTACAAATCCTGTGATCTCTAAGACATGTTATTTATTCACTCGTTCTTATGGTTTTTCATTTCTTCTCCAAACCTTTCTGTATCTGACATCTTCCTTTTTTCCTGTGGATTTGTCTTCATCTCATACTATTGTCAATCCTGAGAGTATGACTTTTGGGTGTCCTTCATTCATCTGATCTTCCTTTACCTATTCTTTTTTTCTTTTCCAAACCTTTTTATATATGATATCAATGTTCTTTCTCAAGGAAGTATCCATCATGCTTCTACAATCACGAGCTATATGATCATAATTGTGGCATTTCTAACATTCAATATTGTGTGGGGCCACATAAATACTTATTTCCTGAACATTTCTTTCATAAGCCCTGCAATTTGTAACTTTATGTACAAAGTTAGTACAATAAAAACAATTACCATAAAAGAAATTTGCATAGATGGGAGTGAATGATCTTCTTTGTGGTGTAGTCTTTCTGAATTTCCACCTTGGCTAATCATGATCATTATTGAAACTTCTTTGTGGATTGAAAGTGGAGGATATTCTTGATGTATCTCTATTGTTTTTCTTTGATTTTGGTTGACCATGATTCCTTCCTTTGAGTACTTTTGCATAACTCTTAATCTTTTCTTCATTTTTCTTTTCTGGCAACCTCGAGTGTTTCTCTTCAACATTCTCTACTGCTGATGTGGATGTTTTTGTGTCTTAATGTTCTTGTCGATCTTGATGATTTTAAATATCAATGTGAAAAAAAATTCTTCAAGTTTCTCAACCTATTCTTCTTTATTCATCATATGAATATTCATGACTTCTTCCACTCTCTTTTCTTCTTCAAGTTGGATCTTCAAGGAGATGATTTATTTTTCAATTCTTCTCTATTCTTGACCAAATTATCCTTCAAGATGAATTAAGTCCTCATTTATTTCCTTGAGATCATCTATCAAAATATTCTCTCTCTTCTATGCTTCCTTTCTTTCGGTTTCCAAACATTGCTTCTCTTCTATTGCTTTCTTTCTTAGTGTTGCTATCTCAGCTTCTTGATATGAGAAAAATATCTCTATGGAAAGGGGTAAACCACAACATATGGAACGACACACAGAAATTAAATCTAATCCCAATTATGCTATATAAATGAAATGCTAACAAGAGAAGGCCAAGAACCTACCTCGTCCGGACGTTCGATGAAGACCATCATTGAGAACGAAACCCAAAGCTTTATACCTGCAACTTGTCCTCAACAACCAAGACACACAAGCATATGGTGATAATATATAATGTTAGCATATATATTAGCATAATCCATTAACATACATGAAAAATACACCCATGGAATAATAATTCAAATATTTGAAAGATATCAATTGGATGAGAAAAGAGTATTTCTATTAAATCTAATTAGTAGAAGTACATAGGTGAAAAACTTCTGTAACAAAACATATCGGAACCAAGAAACTAAGTCCTTCCATCTAGGCCTCCACCACTTCAATCCTCCACCAAAGGCAAGCTCATATTAAAGGAGTCAATGAGATTCTCCATCACAAAGAAGGAAGAGCTTGGGGGGTTGAACAAGGATTTCATACTTTCAAGGATGCAGACTCAATATGAAGTGAAATTTCTCCAGAGTGTCTTCTCTCTCAATGTTGTATTGTTCCATTCTTCAAGGATTGGATATTTCTCAATTTATAGTCTTCAAATGGAACTAAAGGGCCAAGTCAGAGCGTTTCCAGTATATGGAAGGTCAAGGATCATGGATCTCGTGTTATGGCATGGAAACCAAACATTATTTTTAATTTTGAGCACCAAACTTGATGTACGTGGGTTTTAGTGGAGAAACGTGTGTATACACATGTTGTATAACTTCTAGGGCACATATATGTAGAAATTTTTATTTTTTTTAATCTAGAAGGTACAATAGGGGACTTCACATCCGCATACATAAATGGAAATGCCATCTAAGAAAGTTGCTTGGAGCGAGGCAATATTTGTTTTAATACATGCCCCCTAATGTGTGAGGTTTGAGGAGCATCTATGATGGCCAAAATACATTATAATTCCCAGAAGTGGAGTAATGGAGACTCAACTAGAAGTTATAGTTACTCATGAGAATAGTACAACCCATAATGAATTTGTACACACGGTTGTCAATCTGAATTACACTGCATATTCATGTGGAAATATATCAAATAGTTG
Organism: Picea mariana; assembly: GCA_032191745.1. Classification (NCBI taxonomy): domain Eukaryota; kingdom Viridiplantae; phylum Streptophyta; class Pinopsida; order Pinales; family Pinaceae; genus Picea; species Picea mariana. Next base: position 70,259 of record JASDQU010243089.1, read on the forward strand.
TTCATGGCCATGCATAGGAAATACAAAGTGGACATATGCCATAGGTTGTCATAGTCATGAACAATACATAGTGGAATCCAGTCTCAAAATCAATCTAAAGATATATGTATACAATGGAGTACAATATGATCTCTGATGATCATTAGAGTCATAAAGGTGTTGGTCCAATGAAAGACAACAACATATTAGGAATGTTGCTATTGTAAGATGGAGGTCTTATACGTAATCCACCAAAGGTGGAAGTATACATTATGTGAATAGAGGAGTTGAATTCAAACACAATGAGACTTCGTTTGATTACCAGTCATTAAGGTATACCGTTAAGAAACAAAAGAAAACCCATCAATAATGAAAGTAGGTATTAAGGCATCGAGTACATTCTACAAGTGTGAATAATGGTGTTGAGGTTGAACACTTGAACAATCTATCAATCATGAGACATTGATGTATTCCCAAATGTTGATTGTAAGAGAACCTACCACTTATGATTGCAAGCCTTTAGGTACTCATAGGACTCTAGGTATCATTTCCAGAATAAATGAGCTGAAGTCGATGGAAGGAGATCCATTGAAAGGAAAGCATTATGGAATCTCTCATCATTCAACACGAGGTACAAATAAATAGATTGATGATTAGGAGGACCTTGGAAAAATAGGATGTTCACGAACCAACAACTTTGTGTGTCCCTTTCATGAATCAGATGGAAGTAATGCATGAAAGAGACCCTATGAATATTAGTCAATAAGGAAAACTATCGAAACTGGTGAGGAAACTGCTAACAAGGCTAATGGAATCCAAGACACTTCATGAATTCCAATGTGTGAATATATTTCTTACCATCGAACACAAGGGAAACCCCCCAATCAGAGACCAATGAGGATATGTCAACTACTAGGTTCAAGGCTACCTACCCATAATGAAACTAAGGCCAGGGTTCATGGTAAGAATACAACTTCATGTGACTCTGAGATACACTGAGGGTATGACTGACATGCAAAGTCAAGAGTTATGAGAAATGGAGGACACAAGATTATACACTTCCTTTGAACAAGAGCATGAGACATATGGATAACTCTGGCAGCACAGACTTAATGATAAAACTTCATGATGGAGGAGGAATCAATAAAATCTCCATAGGGAATGGAAGAATAACCAGTCAGAGTAGTAAACTCTAAGTAACGATCTCAACTTTCTAAGGTCATGCTAAACCTAAACTTTGGATGATAGTGGAATAAAAATTTTGTGCTATGTTCAAAAGAGACATGACTATTTCCGATATGAGATAATTTTCTTTTCCCGCCTGTATTTCTTTGCTTTTTAGTAGGAAAAGAAATTCTATGATACATGAGATAAAATGAGTGTTGCAAGTAAGCAACTAGCTCCAAACAATGGAACATACCTATGCTCAATGCAAGGAAGTGCATGCGGAGCATGGACACTCGGGGAGATGTTCTCTCTTAGCGTACAGGGTGTCAAGCTGCAAAGAATATATAGAAGGCTTTGCTTGGCTAGTGATGCAAATTGTTGAGGTAAGAGGATTATAATGAGAAAGAGGGAACTGACAATAGGCTCAATACTTCAAGAAGGGTGATGGAATGTGATTACAACTTAACACCAAAAAATGTCATTTTTTGTAGATTTAGTCCCCTAGGCCCAAAAAAGTATAAAATAATACCCTTGAGAGCTCTACTAGTCAATGGTGACTATAGCATTATTTTTTCATAAGTAGTCTACTTGGTCTAGAAAAGGGTTAAACTTATACCAAATAGACATCCTTTCAAATCCATTTAACGAGTGTGAAAGAGACAATTTCACTCAACAATCTTTTCATTTTTTCAAGATTCATAAAATATCTTAACCAAGACTTGGGGGAGTCCCATAGGTAAAGGTCAGAATTCTTGTGAGTAAGAATATGGGATTCGAACACAAAGTCATATAGAAACTATAAGGAACTCCCAGTCCTATGGAATAACTTTTGCATGGGCACCATGTTAAGAACCAAACATCAATATAGTATAGAAAAACCTCAGGAAAAGTACTCAACGCCTTGAAAAAGAGATAAGTTCAGATAATAAGCCTCTTCAAGGGGGCAACCTCCTTTTACCCCACTTAAATGTTCAAGTACAAGATGATTCAAAATGAAAATGTCTCCTTGGTATATATATGAGACTAGGAGGTATAATTCAACTAATGGCCTAAAGCCGACATAAATAAAATAACATTACTAATCTAATATGCCCCAATTAAGGGGTAACAAATAACATTACTAATCTAATA
>JASDQU010243090.1:65978-83933 GCA_032191745.1 Picea mariana
AATAGCATGTATAATGACTAAAAATTCTTTTTTTGTTACTGTGTAATTCAATTCGGCAGAAGTAAGATTTTTGCTAATAAAATAAATAGCATAAGGTTTCTCATCTTCTTTCTGTCCAAGGACAACGCCTATAGAGATATCCGATGTGTCTGAAGAGATGTGAAATGATAAATTCCAGTTTGGTCCTCTCAGCACGGGTGCTGTTGAAAATAACATTTTAAGCTCTGCAAATGAAATATCACACTTATCAGACCATTGAAATTCCACATTACCAGTTAAAGCATGTAAATGTGTAGCTATTATTGAAATTTTTTCTATGAATCTGCGCTAGTAACCTGCACAACCAAGGAAACTGTGTACCTTGGTTTGTGTACAAGGTGTAGGAAAATTAAGGATTACCTCTATCTTTGATGGGTGTACCTTGATTCCATCTGCAGAAAAATAGTGTTCTAGTACCACAATTTCATTCATCATCATATGAAATTTCTCATGACTCAAATATAGCCTGGTAGCAATGCATCATTCCATTACCTTTTCCAAATTGCTTAAATCTTGATCAAAGTCAGTTCCATAAGGGGTAAAATCGTCCATGTAAACTTTAAGTCCTTCATTAATTAAATCAGAAAATATGCTTAAAATAGATCTCTAAAATGTAGCTGGAGAATTACATAATCCAAAGGGAAATACTTGATATGCGAAGGTACCCCAGGGACATGTAAATGTAGTTTTATCCTGGTCTTCTGGAATGATCTGAATCTGATTATAACCGCTAAAGCCATCTAGGAAGGAAAAACATTGTTTTCCTACTAAAGTATCAAGGACCTCATCAATAAAAGGTAAGGGAAAATGGTCCTTCTAGGTAGCTTTATTGAGTTCTTTGTAGTCTACACAGATTTTTCACTTCCCATTATTTTTAGGGATGATTACTAGCGGAGAGACCCACCGGTTGTCTGAAATAGGATATATGAAATCTACATCCAACAGTTTCTGTAATTCTTCTTTGACAACATCCCTGAGATGTGGGTTTAATATTAGTTAGGGATGTCAGATGGGTCAAACATATTTTTCAATACAGATATTATGTGTACATAGTTGGGGATCAATTCCCTTCATGTCAGGATACTCCCAAGAAAAAGCCTGTTGATATTTAGAAAGGATCTGAATCATTTTTTGTTGTTGTTGCTCCTTCAAATTGGCATTAATATTCAGAAATATTCCTGGTGCGATTTCAACTATAATGTTGTTGTGGACAACATTAGTGGGAATCGGTTGCTCCATCAATTCTTCCAAAGGATATCTCTGTGCTTCATTATCTAAAACATATTTTAGCATTTGGCATGTTGGGTTTCCTATAACAGTTGGGATGTTAATGAAGCTACTGATCACATCATATTCCAGTTGTTTTTTGAGCCCAAGAGCTTCTTCTAGTGTGAGAGGAGATCATAGGTTTTCTTCTAGATATCTAGGTGGTTGCAATTGCTGATGTATGACAGGAATACTTGGTTTAGATGGAGGATACAAGATAAGGTTATTGATAGAACTTCCTCTAGCAATTGTCATGTTGCCTGTGCGACATCCTATGTATGCATCTGTCGTTGCTAGCCATGGTCATCCCAATATCAATGGGTGTCCATCGAGTCTACTTCTTGGGTTGATAAGTAGGAAATCAATAGGGTATTCCCAAGAGTCGACCGAGATTGCTATGTCTTGTAATGTGCCGACTAGTTTAACCACTGATCTATCAGCCAGTTCTAACATAGTTGAAGTAGGTTCGAAGGAGGTGATACCCAAGACATTACAAGTCTCGGTGGTCAGAATTTTGATGGCTACCCCCAAATCCACCAATGTATTTGGAAACAAACAACCCTGTATCTGAACCATTACCACATGATTCCCTGGGTCTGTGTACTTGACTGGCTCCTGCTTGCCTAGAATAATATTGGACAAAGTTTCTACCACATGAATAGTTGACGGATTCTTAGTTTTCCTTCCAGGATTTTTCCCACATAATTCTTTAATTGTTTTTGCATAAATAGGAATATCTTGTAAATCTTGTAGGAGTGGAATTTTAACACATAGATTCTTTAGTTTCTCGACGATATCAAAGTTAGGATATATGGTTGGTTTTTCTATCATCAGCCTATTGGGAAACGGGGGAGAAGAAATTACTTCTTTATCAGGATTTTGTTGTTTGACTGTGTTTTCCCCCTATTCCATTTCTTTTGTTATGACCATAGTCAACGGTTTTATTGTTGATTTCCTATCATTCTCATTCTCTTGTTCTTGATGAATGTCACTTTCCTCAGGAGAAATTACATTCCCTGATTTCAAACGGAGTTCGTTGCACCCTATAGAATTTGTTTCACCCTCCAAATTCTCGATGATTTGCACGAGTTGGAATGGTCTGTTATTAGGATTCGGGTTGGGTTAAGCTGGTAATTGAGGGTGCATCCAAGGTTGGGGATTTTGGGGAAACTGAAGTGGGGCTTGTAAAGTGGGCTGATCTTGAGGAACTATTCCCATGGGTTAATTGGTTGGTCCCATGGGGAACTACCATTTCTGAGTCAAATTGGGGGCTTGGGCAGCTGTGCTAGTCCACTATCAAGGATAGGGGTTATTATTTGAATTATGCTAAAATGGGGTAGAGTATTGCAAGTTAAGCCAAGTAGGTTTAGCACCTGGTTGATTTGGCCAGGGTGTAGTAGGATATTGTTGGGTCTGTCAGGTCAGGTTAACAAATGGTTGGCCCTGCCACGTGTTTCCAGAATTATGCTATTGATTATATTATCTAGAAAATAAAGAAGAAGGATCTTGTAGCGTACCTGGGGGAAGAGCCTGCCATTGGCGACACTGAGCCATTAGATATACCAGTTTTGTTTCCTCTTATTCTTCTTTAAATAAAACCTTTAATATTGTAAGTGATGGAAATTTCTCTGTCGCATGGTCTTTGGCATAGATGGCATAGGTATGAACCACGTCCAAGGCACACTCTCTTGAACCATGTTTCCTCCTACACTGTGGGAAAATATAGCCAACGAATGTTCTACTTCTTCTTGTTTCTGTTTAACCTACAAAACATCCAATTGTGTAGTCAGAGTACCCAAAATGTTTGTTTTAAAATTTTCTAAAAGATTACCAATTTCTGCTCGGGTGACACTCCCACTAGTAATGTTGATACTTCTAGTGATGGGAGCTCGTATTCCTAATCTGGCTCGTGTACTACCACGCGAACACCTGATACACAATTGGATAATGTCATCATACGTTTATTGATAAATATCACCTTTTCCCATCAAATTCAATGTTTCTACCCATTCATCCCTCATACCTTTTATTAGAGTGGCTTTAAGTACCTCACCTAGTAGTGTACCATAAGGTGATATCTGTAGGTTATATTGAAATATTTCAACATATTATTCTAGTGTTTCATTTTCTTTTGCAATCATTTTAAAGATTTCATCCTTTAAATCCTTGGTTCTACAGTAGTCTTGATATTTTGTAAGGAAAGCCTATTTCATTTCATCCCATGAATTTATAGTTCCTCCCCCTAGTCCCATAAACCATTGTAAAGATTCCCCTTTCAAGGTGGAAGAAAATAGCTTTAGTTTTTGGGGTTCAGAGGTATAGTCATAGCCTCTACACAGGACATCAAACTTGAATAAGAACGCGTCAGGGTTCTTTGAGATAAATCCATTGAAGGTTGGAAGATTCTAAAGTGGAATGGCTTTCATTGGGGCATTAGAAACTGGATCAACTATGGGATATTCCAAAGTGGAAGTCTGGGGTCACGACTGATTTTGTTGTACAATTTGGTCAAAAATGTGCCAATAATCTTCAGGGATTTCTTGGTCTGGGTGTTCTACTCGAGGTGGTTGATTACTTGGTCCCTTAAAATATTTAATCGTGCTATCTATGTCTGGGATTTTAGGTATTACTTCTTTTTGGCACAGAGGTAGACCCAGGGTTCATCTCCAAGAGTGCACCAACAAGCCCTAACTACTAGCCCTTTCAGCTACACCTGCGAAGCAGATGCAGTCTCACTCGAAGCAGCTATGGGGGGGTTGCAGGACAAAAATGTCTACAACCAAAGGGAATATCAAGTGGATCCAATACTAGAACAATACAACATGCATATATCACTTATCAACTTAGATCTATTCCATGTATCTATTAGATCTACCACAACAATGCAATAACAACATATCAAAGTAAAATAACACAACATCAATCACACACATAAGATAGATATATGTGGTTCACCCTCTCTCTAGGGATATGTCCACAGAACTGTGCTTATAATATATTGAGGTAAATCATATAGTTCTTATCTGCTCTCTTAGCTGGAAGAGCTTATTTCTTCTTCTCCATTCCTCTCCCCTTCCTATGCACCCAACTACAGGATTTGATCTCCACATCCAGCTAGAGATCTTACAATACCAGAAGGCTCTCACACTTAGCACTTCTCTCTTATACGATAATAACCACTCAATACAAATGGATCAAGACTAGAAATAACAACAACACCCAACCCAGGTCCTTTTGACCTTTATTTATACATTATGATAGCTCACTGACATCCTTAGGCCAAAACCTAGGTGTCAAAACCCTAGATACCAAAACCCTAGGTGTCTAAAACCCTAGGTCAACTTGACCCACGTTTTCAGGGCTTCACCAGCCTGTCTTTCCTTCCTTCTCGCACGGTGCTCCAAATCATCTGATGATGGCTTATTCCACTTTCTGAGCTGTCTGTGATCCTTCTTTCTTGCTGATCTTTAATCCTCGATCTCCTCGTTAAATGAATTTCTTCCCCAGATTTCACTCCGTATTTTCTGCTCTTTTGCTCACTTCGACCCAATAACAGTCATTGTTCCTTCTGTGAAGTTCACATTTTTCCTTTTCTTCCTTGTTCTTCGATTACTTCCATAACCAAGGGCCAACAAGACCCCAACACTCACCTGTGACTTGTCCCAAGGCACTTCAGATCTGAGCTTCCTGTTTTACTTCGACTTCAGACTGCGTAGTGCAACCTCTACTTTCTGTTCGATGCCTCCTCTCCTTCATTGTGCAGACTGTCTTTTCTATGTCTAGTAACTAGTTTCAACTGCACCTGGTACCTAGAACCTTTTCCTTCATGCTTCTAGTGAGAGTTGTGAGGTAGTTGGTTGTCATAATACAACTTCATCTGGCTCCCATTCACTAATCCTTCCTTCCATTCTCCCTTCAAGGTCTTCAATTACACATCTCCTCCTTCTGTAACATAAGAAACCTCATATGGCCCGAGCCAAAGCATTCTAAACTTCCCAGGATGCTGGATGAACTTATTGCCATATACTAGTACTAGATCACCTTGTTTGAATGCCTTCTTCTTGATTTTCCTGTCATGATATGCCTTCTCTCTTTCCTTCTATACTTGCCGATGAAATCCTTCAACAAATCTATCTTCTTCCAATTCAACCAACTGTGCAAGCCTCTTGTGAACAATACCAATATCACCCATATCTGTAAAGGCAACAATTCTTAAGCTTGGTACCAGGAATTCCATTGGGACATTGACTTCGATGCCATACACCAACTTGAAAGGGGTCTACATTGTTAGTTTCTTACAGGTGGTTCTATAATCCCAAAGTACTGCTTGTACTCTTAAATCCCAATCATCCTTGTTCAAACTAAAAATATTCATCAGTGTTGTTTCCAAGATCTTGTTGAATGCTTCAACGGTCCCGTTTGCTTATGGATGGTAAGGTGTGCTGTTCTGGTGATGGACTGTAAATTCCTCAGTCAAGGATTCAACAGTCTTATTTATGAAATTTGTGCCTTGATCACTCATAAGGATCTTTTGGCATCCAAACCTGGTTATGATGTCATCAAATATGAAGCGTGCAGTTGTAGTTGCACTACAATCCTTAACTTCTCTTGCTTTAGCCCATCTAGACAAGTATTTTGTCGTAGTAATGATGTACCTTGCTCCTGTGTGCTTTCCTAGTGGGTTTATATGTCCAACGAAGTCAATGGTTCATTTCTTGAATTCTTTTAGGGTCAACTGTGGTGCTAATGTAATTTCATCTCTTTTGGATGGTTTCCCAACTCTTTGGCATACATTGTAGGCTATGGAATAGTCTTTAGAATCTCTGTGTAAGGTAGGCCACCAAAGGACATCTCTAAGAACCTTCTGCGTCATTTATTTTCTTGCATAATGTCCTCCTGTGATGCCTTCATGAGCTTCTGCTAGAATCGATGGTTGCTCTGCCTCCATAACACATCTTCTTAGTATCTCATCAGGTTCCATCTTGTATAGTTTTCTAGCTATAAGTGAGAATTCTGTAGTGCGCACTACTAGATGTTTCTTCTGGGGAATTGTATACTCACTAGGTGCCATTCCTATTGACAAGAACTGGACAATTTCTGTGAAGTGGCCATCAATATTTCTAATGGATAGCAACTATGTATCTGACAGTGCATCCTCCAAACTGGTCATCTCTTCGCCATGTTCCAACCTTGACAAGTGGTTAGGGACTTTGTTCATTCTTCTTGGCTTTACTATGATCTCAAAGTCATATTCCTGAAATAGAAGAATCCATTTGCATATTCTCCCCCCCAACACTGGCTTGTTGACTAGGTATTTCAATGCAGAGTGATCTGTAAACATTTTAAAGTGCCCTCCCAACAAGTAGTGGTGGAATTTCTGCAGTGCATACACCATGGCTAACCCTTCTCGCTCAGTAGTGGTGTAGTTGATCTCTTCACTTGATAGCTTCCTGATAGAAAAATCTAATGGATGATCAATATCTCCTTCACCAGTTTGTGCTAACACTTCTCCTAAGGCAATGGAAGATGCATCAACATGTACATGAAATTCCTTGCTCCAATCTAGAAAGACCATAATAGGTGCAATAACCATTTTTTGTTTCAGTGTGTCGAAGCTCTTCTGGAATTATTCTGTCCAACTAAACTGACAACATTTTTTCAAAAGATTCTCCATGGGTGATGTAATATGGGAATATCCCTTAATAAACTTCCTGTAGTATCCTGTGTGTACCAACGCAGTGTGCAACTGTTTGACTGAAGTAGGAGGGGGTAGATCAACTATAATGGAAATTTTAGATAGATCAACCAACAATCCTTGTTTGCATAAAATATGGCCTAACAACAGTAGAAATGGTGAGAAGAAGATGCACTTCTTCAGATTTAAAGAAATTTGACACTGCCTACATTTGTCCAACATTATCCTTAGACATTCAATATGATTATTTAATAAACTAAAAACAGTCCAATCATCAAAATATGCTTCTAGAAATTTATGAAAGAACTCCTTGAATGCTTCGACCACCACCCTGGAGAAGATAGCTGGGGCATTATTCAATCCAAATGGCATCACTGTATACTGATAGGATCCCCATTCTGTTTCAAATGTTGTCTTGTGGCGATCTTCCTTGGCAATCCGGATTTGATGGTATCCTGGAAATCCATTTGTAAAAGAATATACCTCCTGGCCTCCCACATTATCTAACACTTCATCAGTGAAAACGGATATAGACACCCTCATTGAATCATTGTAACACAATAAAGCATTCAAGAGAAGAGCAGAGCAAGCAGAGAATATTGTGTGAAGAACACCCATGTACAGGCATTTGAATTAATAGAATGAAGCTTTGATTCAACCTCATGGTTTGTGTTGTTTTCTCTGTGTATTGATGTTATGCACATGAATGTTTGTTTTCTTGTATGCATTTGCTTGGTATATGCTGTGCATGTGATTTCATGTTTCAAACTAAAGTCTGAAGAGGAGAAAGAATGAGGTTCAAATTGTTTCTCTATCTGAGACAGGAGATTCCTGCAAAGTGTGCAGTTGAATACATCCGCCAGGAGTGCGTTGATGAAGGCTCAGTAGTTTAACTTTTGTTCTCATTCAGCCAGAAGTGGAAGTGGGTTGTCGAAGCCATGCAAGGAGTGCGCAGGCTGAGGTAGAAGTCTCAGTTGTGAATCTGAGCAAAAGGAATCAAAGACTGCAGCTGCCGGAGTGTGCAGAGTTGAAGGGATTCAACACTTGAGAGTTGTTGAATAATTGTCGCGAGGAGTGCGTGCAAGCCCCTCTGAAAGAATCAGAGTGGAAAAATATCAGGAGGAATAGACCTTTGAACTCCCTGAAGGCTAAGTGCAGGGAAGTTGCAGTTGGAAGTCGGAGGAAAGCGTCGCCGGTTGGCGAGCGAGAAGACGAGTCTCGTGGAGAGACACTTCTCTATTTCGCAGAATCCTCAAGGGGAGAATGAACGGATGAAATCTTCGGAAGAGATTTCACGAGGATCCAAGAGCTGCTAGATCTCCCAGAGGTGCAAGGTAGTTACAGTGCAGGCGTGGAGAGGATTCAAAGCTCAGGAGGGGTAGCACCGTTGAAGTCGGTCAGGGCCATTGGATTGTTCACGAGATCACCTATCGCGAAGTCGTGAGGAAAGTGTCCTAAGTTTGGTAAGGAGAGTCGCGAGATTGTGAGGAGTGATATCTCGACTACTCCGAGGATAGCCTGAATCCACAGGAGTTGGTAAGTGGACAAGTGGCACCTCGCATCTCGGGATCTCGTAAGTGGAAGGGTTGAGAAATTGGTACTGAAAGTCGCGAGGCACGAGTATGCGAAGCAATGAAGTGGCGAGAGGATCAGGAGCATCCATTTGAAGAGGACAGGTGGCGGAGATCTAAGGAATCTCGCGAACTCGGGAGCTCGCAGGGTGAACGCCCAAGTATTGGGTATTCAAAGTCACGAGGACGCGAGAAGCGAGAAGGTAATAGCCATTGGATCCAGATCACGAGAGGACGGTTGGATCCGCACGTGGGATCGTGCATCGGGACCTCACGAGAAAAGGCTTGGGAACTTGGCCACGAAAGTCACGAAGTTGGGAGGGAACGAGGTCGCGAGTTTCGGCATCTCGGACCTCGGGAGTCAACGTAGAAGTTATTCGACATCGTGAGAATCGAAGTCGCAAGGGAGCGAGGTCGCAATAGCACAAAAGTCCAGATAGAAGTGATGTGTGTGAACGGGTCAAGTCACACGTGCGCATCGGAGTTTCAGTGCCTCGGATATCGGAGGGTGGAGAATCAAAAAGCTTGGTATCGCGAGTAGCGAGGTCACGAGTAGCGAAATTCCTCGGGAAAAAGTCATCTAGTTGACTGACCATTGGGTCTCGGGGATCCGAGAACCTAGTGTTCCACCTTTGAACTCGCGAAGTCACGAGTTCCGATCCTCCAAGAAGTTAAGGAAGGGGATCACACGATGAAGAGAATCTATGGGTAGGAAGATTCTCGATAGGGAATTAGGAGAACCTTTGAGTTCTTCGGGCCGAGGAGAGAGGAAGGTCCTGTGTATGAGCGAACGGTCCCGCGAGGGGTGGTGCGCATTGGCGTCAGAGTGGTATCAGAGCGAGAAAAATTCTTTTCTTTTTGTAGCAGAGAAGAAGAGAAAATTCACCATGCCACCGAGGAGAGAAAGACAATCACCCGATCCAGAGGATAGGGGAAACCAGAGAGAAAGAGGAAGATAAGCCCAGAATCCAGAAATGGAGAGGCAGATACGTGATCTCCGAGTGAGATTAGAAGATATGGAAGCAGCGCAGATATGCACAACTAGTGCTGGAGATCTGAGTGACTCCGAAGGCGAAGTTGAAGTTGAACAACAAGGAGAAGTTGCAGCTAAAGATGCAGCCAATGAGTGGTTAATTAAGGCTATCGCTCAGATGAGTTCGAAAACAAAGATGGACATTCCAGCTTATGAAGGAAGTCTGGATGCAGAAGAGCTTCTGGATTGGATTAGAGCTCTTGACACCTACTTCGATTATGAAAATATCGAAGAGGATAAAAAGGTTGGGCATGCTGTCATGAAATTGAAGGGACATGCAGCATTATGGTGGGATGAGCTTCAAGCAAACAGACGTTCCAAAGGTAAGAAAAATATTAAAAGCTGGGATCGAATGATTGCAAAGATGAAGGCAAAATTCATCCCAAGGGACTATCAAATCACACTGTTCAGGAGAATGCAGAACCCGAGACAGAAGCTGATGACAGTAAAGGAGTATACTGAAGAATTCTACAAGCTCAATATCAGAGCTGGTCATCGTGAGAGCGATGATGAGAAGGTTTCTAGGTATATGAATGGCTTGAGATACGATATCCAGGATGAGATGAGCATGATAACCATCAGAATGGTGGAGGATGCGTATCAGATGGCGTTGAAAGCTGAGGAAAAGCTAAGCCGTAAGTCAGCACAGCGAGGCTGAGGTAGGAGCCAACCAAAAGGTAAGTCAGTTGCCCAAGATAGGTTCCAGAAATCCAAGGAATACTGGAAGAATCCTCAGACGAGAACATAAAGAGGTGGAAGTTCACAGCGAGGCCAGCACGCTGAACAACGAAGGCAACAGATAGAACAGGGTGGAGGATACGTTGATAATAACACATTTCCTCGTACCAAAGGTAGAGGAAGAGGCAGAGGTGGAGTCATCACATGCTAAACATGTGGGAAGAATGGGCACAAGGAAGTTGATTGTCCAGACAGAAAGAAATATGGAGGAGAAGCTCACATCGCCGAAGCACAGAGGCGAGATGCTGAAGCAGAAGACGAAGAAGACGGAAGGTTGCTGATGATGCATAAAGTTCTCTTAACACCCGAGAAGGAGGTGGAGGACACAACTCAGAGAAACTGACTTTTTAGAACCACATGCAAGACCAAAGACATGAAATGCAAGGTTATCATGGATAGCGGTAGCACAGATAATCTCATTTCAACCGAGATGGTAGAAAAGCTGGAGTTGGAGACAACTGATCACCCGAGTCCATACAAAGTTTCATGGCTACAGAAGGGACATCAGGTAAATGTCACTAAACAATGCTTAGTTGACATTAAGATAGGAGGATACAATGATAGGATTTTATGTGATGTCATTCCTATGGATGTCTGTCATTTATTGCTGGGTAGACCATGGTAATATGATAGAAATGTAATTCATGATGGGAGGATGAACACCTATACCCTGAAGAAGAATGGGAGGACTCACATGTTGTGTCCAATTGAAGATAAAGAGGTGAAGCCGGAGGTAAACAACACAATACTTCTCATGAGTGGGAAGGAACTTCTTACAGAAGTTAAGAAGAAGGAAGATCCACAATTCTTTGTGGTTAGGAAACCAAGAATTGTTTTGACCAACACAAGAGTGGATGATTTGCCGGAAGAAATTCAGGAACTGCTGGAGGAGTTCGCTGACATTGTGGTAGATGAATTACCTCATTTGTTGCCACTGATGAGGAGTGTGAGTCATCATATAGACCTCATACCAGGATCCAGTTTGCCAAACAAAGCTGCGTACAGGTTGACGCCGCAATAGAATGAGGAGGTCAAGAAGTAGGTACAGGAACTGCTGGATAAAGGACTAATAAGGGAAAGTTTAAGTCCATGTGCCATTCCAACGGTACTAAGTCCAAAGAAAGATGGAGGTTGGAGAATGTGCACTGATTATAGAGCCATTAACAAGATAACCATCAGGTACAGGTTTCCATTGCCATGGATGGATGACTTGATGGACTTCTTAAGTGGAGCCAAATTTTTTTTAAAGGTTGATTTGAAAAGCGGATACCATCAGATTCGCATGAGGGAAGGCGATGAGTGGAAGACAACCTTCAAAACCAACGAAGGGTTGTACAAATGGCTAGTCATGCCGTTTGGTTTGACGAATGCACCGAGTACTTTCATGAGGTTAATGAACGAAGTGCTGAAGGAATTCATTGGTAAGTTTGTCATTGTTTATCTAGATGACATATTGATTTTCAGCAAAACGAAAGAAGAACATCTGAAGAATTTAGCTGCAGTAATGAGGAAGCTACAACAAGAGAAGCTGTTGATCAACATGAGGAAGTCTTCATTTATGAAGGAAGAACTCATTTACTTGGGGTTTGTCATATTGGCAAATGAGTTAATGATGGATCCAAGTAAAGTGGAGGTAATTAAAAATTGGCCATCACCGAGAAATATTTTCGAGGTGAGAAGTTTTCATGGACTGGCTAGTTTCTACCGAAAATTCATCAGGAATTTCAGTGGAATTAGCACAAAAATGATGGATACAATGAAGAAAAGACATAAATCTTTTCATTGGACAGAAGAGGCTGAGAAGGGTTTCAATTTGTTGAAACGAAATATTATAGAACAACCGGTATTGGTGTTGCCAGATTTTCAGAAAACATTTCAGGTAAAATGTGATGCAAGTGGCTTTTCCATAGGAGCGGTCTTGAGCCAGGAGGACAGACCAATTGCATATTTCAGCGAGAAGATGGATGAGGAAAAAGTAAATTACTCCACGTATGATAAAGAATTTTATGCTATCATACGGGGGCTGAAGAAATGGAGGCATTACTTGATCCCAAAAGAATTTGTTTTGTATAGTGATAATCATGCATTGCAGTTTGTGACTCAACAGGAGAAGTTGAATCAGAAACATGCTAAATGGGTAGAGTATATGCAGAATTTTACATTTGTAATTAAACACATTTCAGGTACTGCTAAAGAAGTGGCTGATGCTTTGAGCAGGAAGTGTTTGTTGCTGTAGGAGTTCCGAGTCAAAACATTGGATTTTGAAAACCTTAGGGACATGTATGCAGGTGATGCAGATTTTGCAGAGGCATATGAAGTAGCTGAGAATCCAGTTCTCAGATACAGAAGCCGATGGATGGATTACATGATCCAAAATGGATTTTTGTTCAGAGGAAATCAATTATGCATTCCGAATTGCTCCATGAGGGAGAATTTTCTAAAAGAGAAGCACAGTGGAGGCTTGGCAGGGCATTTTGGCCACGACAAGACATTTGCAAAGTTGAGAGAAGCATACTTTTGGATGAGGATGCAAACAGATGTCAAGAAGTTTGTTGACAGATGTAGAATTTGCCAGCATTCAAAGGGCCGGAAGCAGAATGCGGGATTCTACCAACCATTGTCCATACCCGAGAGGCCATGGGATGAAATCAGCATGGATTTTGTATTGGGACTGCCTAGGACACAAAGAGGACATGATTCGATCTTTGTGGTGGTTGACAGGTTTTCCAAAATGGCACATTTTATCCCATGCCAGAAGACCAGTGATGCGACTCACGTCGCAATTTTTTTTTTCAAGGAGGTTGTTAGACTTCATGGGTTACCCAGAAGCATAGTATCGGACAGGGATACGAAATTCATTAGACATTTCTGGAGGACACTCTGGAAGAAGCTAGGAACTAATTTGATGTTTAGTTCTACTTATCATCCTTAGACTGATGGACAAACAAAAGTGGTAAATAGAAGTCTGGGATATTTATTAAGAAGCTTGGTGATAGAGCACCACAGTAGCTGGGACAATGTGTTGCCACAGGCAGAGTTTGCATACAATGATTCAGTGAACATGAGCACAGGAAAAAGTCCATTTGAGATTCTATACAGTAGGCATCCAAGAGGAGTTTCTGAACTGAGGGATTCAGAGAAGATAATAACTAAGAGCGCAAGCGCTGAAGAATTCATAGAGGCGATGGAAGAACTTCACAGCAGGGTGAAAGAGCGATTACTGGAAACAAATCAGAAATATAAGCGCAGAGCAGATCAACATCGGAGACAACTTTAGTTCGAATTTAGTGATCTAGTTCTGGCACATCTGAGGAAGGAAAGGTTCCCAAGGGGAATATACAACAAACTAAAAATGAAGAAAATTGGGCCATGCAGAGTCCTAAAGAAATTGGGAGACAATGCTTATGAAATTGAGTTACCGGATGAGATTGGAATATCTCCAACATTCAATGTCTCAGACTTATATCCCTATAAGGTTGAGGAAGCAAGAGCTGAAAGTAATGAACAGCCAGAAATCCAGTGGCAGAAGCAAATGCCAGTTGCAGAGAAGCCACAGATGGAGCGTATACTGGACAAGAGAGTCAGCAAAAGGACTAGGCAGAAGAAATACTTCGAGTATCTGGTCAAATGGAAGGGCCATCCAGTGGAAGATGCCAACTGGGAGACTGAAGCAGTGATTCAAAAGCATGGACAGACCGTACAGGAGCTCATGGACAGGAGCCCATGAAAATTTTCAAGCCAAGGAGAATGATGCAGGAGCATCGCCAACTCACCAAGCGAGCAAGCACATCAAACGGAGATCAGCTGGATAAACAAACCCAAATTTTTGAAGTGCTTTGGGATTGTAGAACAAGTCTTTTAATGAATCCATTTATGAAGGCGCATTGTATATTGTATGGGACCTTGAGCCTTTAAGCTCTCGTCCTTTGGTAGATAGGAGGAATTTAATCTAGTTAATGCTGGTAGATAGGATTTTAAGTCTAGATTTGATAGTTTAGAGTTCGAGAGGGAAAATGGATATAGACACCCTCATTGTATCATTGTAACACAATCAAGCATTCAAGAGAAGAGAAGAGCAAGCAGAGAATATTGTGTGAAGAACACCCATGTACAGGCATTTGAATTAATAGAATGAAGCTTTGATTCAACCTCATGGTTTGTGTTGTTTTCTCTGTGTATTGATGTTATGCACATGAATTTTTGTTTTCTTGTATGCATTTGATTGGTATATGCTGTGCATGTGATCTCATGTTTCAAACTGAAGTCTGAAGAGGAGAAAGAATGAGGTTCAAATTGTTTCTCTATCTGAGCCAGGAGATTCCTACAAAGTGTGCAGTTGAATACATCCGCCAGGAGTGCGTTGATGAAAGCTCAATAGTTTAAATTTTGTTCTCATTCACCCAGAAGTGGAAGTGGGTTGTCAAATACATGCAAGGAGTGCGTAGGCTGAGGCAGAAGTCTCAGTTGTGAATCTGAGCAAAAGGAATCAAATACTGTTGCTGCCGGAGTGCGCAGAGTCGAAGGGATTCAACACTTGAGAGTTGTTGAATGATTGTCGCGAGGAGCACGTGCAAGTCCCTCTGAAAGAATCAGAGTGGAAAAAGCTCAGGAGGAATAGACCTTTGAACTCCCTAAAGGCGAAGTGCAGGGAAGTTGTCGTTGGAAGTCGGAGGAAAGCGTCACCGGTTGGCGAGTGAGCAAATGAGTCTCGTGGAGAGACACTTCTCTATTTCGCAGAATCCTCAAGGGGAGAACGAACGAACGAAATCTTCGGAAGAGATTTCATGAGGATTCAAGAGCCGCTAGATCTCCCATAGGTGCAAGGTAGTTACAGTGCAGGCGTGGAGAGGATTCAAAGCTCAGGAGGGGTAGCACTGTTGAAGTCAGTCAGGGCCATTGGATTGTTCACGAGATCACCTATCGCGAAGTCATGAGGAAAGTGTCCTAAGTTTGGTAAGGAGATTCACGATATTGTGAGGAGTGATATCTCGACTACTTTGAGGATAGCGTGAATCCACAGGAGTTGGTAAGTGGACAGGTGGCACCTCGCATCTCGGGATCTTGTAAGTGGAAGGGTTGAGAAATTGGTACTCAAAGTCGCGAGGCGCGAGTACGCGAAGCAACGAAGTGGCGAGAGGATCAAGAGCATCCATTCGAAGAGGACAAGTGGCGGAGATCTAAGGAATCTCGTGAACTCAGGAGCTCGCAGGGTGAACGCCCAAGTATTGGGTATTCAAAGTCACAAGGACGCGAGAAGCGAGAAGGTAATAGCCGTTGGATCTAGATCACGGGAGTACCGTTGGATCCGCGTGTGGGATCGTGCATCGGAACCTCGTGAGAAAAGGCTCGGGAACTTGGCCATGGAAGTCGCGAAGTCATGAGTTTCGACATCTCGGACCTCGGGAGTCGACGTAGAAGTTATTCGACCTTGTGAGAAGTGAAGTCACGAGGGAGAAAGGTCGCAATAGCACAAAAGTCTAGATAGAAGTGACATGTGTGAACGGGTCAAGTCACATGTGCGCATCGGAGTTTCGGTGCCTTGGATATCAGAGGGTGGAGAATCAAAAAGCTTGGTATCGCGAGTAGCGAGGTCGCGAGTAGCGAAATTCCTCGGGAAAAAGTCAGCGAGTTGACTGACCATCGGGTATCGGGGATTCGAGAACCTAGTGTTCCACCTTTGAACTCATGGAGTCATGAGTTCCGATCCTCCGAGAAGTTAAGGAAGGGGATCGCGCGACGAAGAGAATCTGTGGGTAGGAAGATTCCCGATAGGGAATTAGGAGAACCTTTGAGTTCTTCTAGCCGAGGAGAGAGGAAGGTCCTGTGTGTGAGTGAACGTGCCCGCGAGGGGTGGTGCACATTGGCATCAATACACTTTCTTCAAAGTCTGACAAGAAGGTTTCTAAAGGATTTAGACCATCAAAGGTGGGTAAGTTGCTTACTGTTGTGTCGATCCAGTGAACTTCTCTGGTTAATCTAGAAAATATTCTTGTAGATATTTCGTACATATTATTCTGCCATTTCTCCAGTGCTTCTTCTGAGTCTGATGAACATGTGTTGTCACTTCACCAGCTTAATTTTCCATCAGTCGTAGGATTAATGTAATCCTGTTGTTTGGCTGTTAATTTGTATATGTTTTCCAGTTCATATGCATGGTCTTCTTCTCTGATAGGTTATGTGTATCGCTGACCTTCATCTGGGTTTAAAGTGAAATAAACCTAAGACCATCTCTTTCAAAAGTCATATGTCTCTTCTTTAAATCAACCAGAGTGGAATTATTGAAGGCCCAATCAATTCCTAACAGTGCAGGCTAAGGACAATTGTCATCAACTATCTCAATTACCTCAAAATCTGCAAACGTTCTTACTTCGTCGATGTCCACAGGGACATGCTCCAATCATCCAACAAGGCTGGCAACTTGTTGATTGGCCATCCTGAGCCTGATAGGGGAATAGATCAACTTTGGTTTTCCCATCAGTGCCCAGGTTTGCTTCGTCATGACATTGACCTTTTACCCTAAGTCGAGGACCACATATTCTATCTCATACTCTCCTATTTGAGCATTCAAATGTAATTCCTTATTGGTCCTTCTCTTCTTATCGATTTGATGTACTGCCTTATTCAGTGATGGGTCTATCTTTCCTAGTTCATATTGTTTGATTAAAGCTTGTAGTTCTTGTACAACGCTTTAATCATGAATCAACTTAATACAAGTATATATAAATTCCATGAGATTGCTTACCTCTTTTCCTTCTTTTGGAGAAGCAGACTGATCAAATCCCGAAGACATTCCATATTCTCTCACTTCTGGTATTTTCTTAGATGAGAAACCCTGGTCTCCTATGAATTCTTTTCTTGCCTCCTCAAACATTTGTATTTATTTCTTTGCATCAAAATTTTGTGTCTTCTCTGTAGATTTTATGATTCCTGAGTCTTCTATAGTATTTCCTTGGATCAGTCTATCTTATCCTGTAACATCGCCTCCTCTAGTGATAATAACGAATCTAGGGTATTCTCCACAAGGTTCAACATATATCAGTTGCACTTGCGGGCTCTGCTGAGGTCCTTGTCTTTCCTGAAGCTTAGCTAGAAGCACGGGACAATCCCTTGTGAGGTGTTCTGGTTGTGTGCTGTTATAAAAAATTATCTTTCCTCAACCTCGACCCATTCCTCCTCCTCATCATGTTCCTCTAAATCCACCACGAGGATTGAAGTTTCCTCTCCCAGGGGAGTTATATTGCGTAGTGTTTCCTTATTACTGTACTTCACCTTGAATTTTGTATATATCTCTTGACCTTTCATGTATGAGATCATAAGCCCTACAATACCTATAAACATGTCCCACAGACTTACATAATGTGAAATACAAATTTGTGGGTGTCTGAACAGATTTTTTCATGTAATAGCACTCACCAGTACGATGTCTATTTCAGCATACCTCACACCAGGGTAAGGTGACTTGCTTCAAAGGACTTGGAGCTCCAGAGGCTAGGTATTCATGTAATATGGGACAATGTTCCCTGTCATGGCCCTCTGATCTACATATAACACACCAAATATCTTCTCTTTTATCTTTTCCCTTATCCTTTTTCATATCTTCGACCTGCAGAGAC
>JASDQU010243090.1:92030-103941 GCA_032191745.1 Picea mariana
TTGAATTAAGGAAAGATATTACCAGACTGGTGTTTACCACTTTTAATGGTGTAGCCTCGGACCATCTGGTAAAATAGTCTATCACTATAATGATGTATTTATGTTGCTTCGAGAAGGTGGGGTTAATTGGGATAATGATGTCAAGACCCCATTACTGAAAAGGGAAATCCATCGAGACAGGTTGCAGCAGGAATGCTACCTTTTGTACTCGTCCAGAATCCTTTTGGCAGATTATGCATTTGCGACATAATGTATGGGAATCTTTGAATAGCATGGGCCAATAGTACCCTGCCCTTAATACCTTGTCAGTAGTAGTGTCTCCATTGAAGTTCCCATCAGCTTCTCACGCATGCAACTCATATAACACTTTATCTGCTTCATCTCTTTCCAGACAACGCATAAGGATTTCATCAAAAAATTTGCAAAATAATATACCATTCACCAGCTGGAAAGGTGCAGATTTTAGTCTTAATGCTCTTCTCTTTTTTGGATTAATATGATGAGGAGTTGAACCATGTGTTAGATAAAACTTAATTTCATCAAAACAAGAATTGGCATAATCTTTCGCACAGTAGATTTGACTTTGATTATGTTGATCTTCAGTTAACACATCAATTTGACTTTGTTGTTCTTCAACTAAATCAACGACTAATTTACATAGACCTTGGCCTCTAACAATTTGTGCATGGGTGATATCGAGGTCATACTCTTGTAAGGATGTCATCTAGTTTGCTCATTTTTCACCCAATTCTTTCTGTACTAACAAATTTCTGACAGTAGGGTAAGGCACAATGACTTTAGTTCTAGATTTCAGTAGATATGATCGAAAATGTTTTACCACTTTAAAAACAACGTAAGCCTACTGATCAATAGCTGGATAATTAATCTCTACTCCCTTGAAGGCTGAGCTCATAAAGGAAATGAGAATTTCGTTGTTTTCAGCATTCTTTTGGGTTAGCACAGTGGCATAAGATTGATCATAGGCGAACGTGTAAAGAGTGAAATCTTGTGAAAAGTTAGGGCTCATTAGGGATGGAGCCTCCACTATGGATTTTTTGATTGATTCAAAATCTTGACTTTCTTGTGGTCCTCAATAGTATTGCACATCATTTTTTATTACGTTTTGCAATGGCCTCACCATTTCCGAGAAACTCAGGACAAACCTTCTGACAAAATTTATTTGACCTAGAAAAAATTGCATAGATTTTTTGGAAGAGGGGGGAGGAATCTTTGAAATGACTTGATTTCTTTTGGGATCAATGATCATACCTTCATTAGATACTATGAATCCGAGAAGCTTGCCTTGTTCCACTGCAAAGACAGATTTTTTAGGATTTAGAGAGATGTTGTACTTACGACATCTTTGTAAAACAGATCTCAAATGGGCTAAATGATCTCCCTTATTTTTGGAGAAAACAGTGACATCATCGAGATAGACCACTACAGATTGATTGATTAGACCACAAAAAGTGATGTCCATCGCTCTTTGGAAAGTGGCCTCGGCATTTATAAGCCTAAAAGTCATCTTTCTATAGGCATAGGTACCCCATGGAGTACGAAAAGTGGTTTTCAGCTGGTCTCAGGGAGACATGAGGACCTGGTTGTACCCTGAAAAATCATCCAGTAGTGACAATGTTTCAGAGCCGGATACCTGCTAGAGAATTTGTTCCATCAGAGGAATAGGGTAATTGTCTTTTTCATACGCTTGGTTTAAGTTCTAAAAATCAATACAGAGTCGATTTTTGTCACTTTTATTCCTCACAAGGACAAGGTTAGAAACCCACTATGTGTGTCTTACTGGGAAGATTATATTTGCATTCAATAGTTTGTTTAGTTCTTTCTTGACCGTTGGTTCAAGTTTGGGGTGCATCTTTCTCAACTTTTGTTGAAAAGGTTGAGTCTAGGGTTTCATGGGGATGATGTGTTGTATAATGTTAGGATCAAACGTTTTTAGATCATCATATGTCCAAGCAAAGACATCCTTAAATTCTTTAAACAATTTTATAAAGGTTGATTTCTCTTGCTCGGAACATCCCGTTCCCAAATTGATGCATTGTGGATTATCTTTAGTTCCCAGATTTACCTTTTCATGGGTCAAGGAAGAACTATTCATTTTACAATTTACCGATTTTCTGAATTTATCATGAAAATCATAAAAAAATTATAATATTACCACAGATTTCAGGATAGAATTTACCAGATCTTATGTTGATTCGAGAGACCTTGGGTCCGATATTACCGTAAAATTGCAGAGGTCTTCGTCGTGGGTTCCTTCATCAATAACCACACCTCGGAAAGTGTCTTCCATGTGCAGGAAATTGATGATCTGTTGATCATCATTGAACACTCTCGAGTTAGTGATATTGTTTGGGACTGATGGTCTGAACAACAACTCAATCAAAAATGTGTTTGGAGAAAGGCCTTCTGCGGGAAAAAGTTTAGAAGCAATGTTAGCTAACAAGTTAGACTCAGAATTGTTTAATCTTGGAATGGATTTAATGTTAAATGCGGAAAATTTGTGCATTAGACTCCATACCTCAGTTTGATAAATTTTCAGGTGTGGTGATAGGCAATGAATGGAATTTCTTACCTGTCTGACCACAATTTTTGGATCGCCGAATACCATTAAATTTTGTACTTTCAAATCTAGTGCCTTTTTGAGTCCTTGCAGAAGTGCCTCGTATTCAGCGGTGTTGTCTGTGCATTCAAATTCTAATCAGCAAGCGATCAAAGTTTTGTTACCTGTTGGGTCAATGAGCACACATCCTACACTAGATTCTTCTTTAGATTTGGATCCATCAAACTAGAGAGACCATATTTGATATTCATCAGCCATATTAGACACATTAGGTGGAACTTCCAACTGTGTGCATGTCATAAGTTCCGACTGTTGTTCTGGTTCAGTGATGATAGAAGTTTATGCCATGAAGTTACCGAAAAAGGAGTTCATTCCCTGCATTTATAGTGAATTAATGGAAGTAGTAAATGGTTCATTAGCATCATTTAAATCAGTCATGATAAGCTTGAGGTAACGCTCACGATTGATCATGATTCTGTTAGGCTTCCCATTCTCTAGTAGCCACAAATGGGACCAATCTGTCTCAAAGTAGCCATGCAACTGTTCAGACCAATCCCCGCTTAAAAATAAGCCATATACTTTATGGATGTCAAAAAAAATGATATCAATAATCTGGTGAACCTTAGGATTAGAGGATAGCCTAACAAGGACATTTTTTAATTCACCTATTACTTTAACATTGGTTTGATTGAGCTGAATAATTTTTAGACTGGAAGGTTGAACTTCAGCATTGATTTTTTGGCAAACAGACCAGGGCATCAAATTTGATGATGTGCCATAATCTACCATGCAGTTATCTATATTTCTATTGAAAATTTCAAAAGTCAATAAAAAAGGTGGGACATTTTTGCGAGTATTAACAGCAGAACTTTGTTGGTTTTTAGTCATTGTCCCTGAAATTACTTTATCTGCATTTGATACACTTTTTACAGCAAGGTCCCTTTTATCTGAGGGTTGTGGTGTTGTTTTAGTAGGGACCTTTTGAGGTGTTTTAGGGATAATTTCTGCAATTTTCTTACTATTCAGATTCTTGTTTTTATTTTTTTATGCAATGTTTTGAAGCATCTTTTACATAAGAAAATGAAATTTCAACAGTTCATAAACATAAATATTAGCTCTAAGTTTCTTTAGGTCTTCAATCAAATCATATTCTCAACTTGGGGTTTCTGAATTCTATTTAGTTTCAGTTTGCTTAAACTATTTTTGAGGTGCATTAGTTCCAATTTCAGAAGAGGGTTTATTCTGGGTTTTGTTTCTGGTATTGTAAGGATTGACAGTTTCAAAATTGGCTTGAAAGATACTGTTGAAAAAATGCCCGAAGATATTGGGAGAGGATTCATATTCTTTCACTGTTTCTTGCTCAACCACATCTTCAGAAATCTCAAGGGGAACTAAGTTATCATGTGCTTCAAGGATTGTCTCTATAGCATATTGTAGGCTTTCGAGGTTTAGGCCTTCAGGATTTAGGTTTGGCCGGTTTGAGGGAATAGGTTTTCTAAAAGGGGGTTTGTAAGTCCCTTTGCTTGAAGATTATTCTTCAGCTGATCTCCTTTAGTCTACGACTTGATTTGACAATTTTTGGACAACCTTTTGTGAACTTTCTAGATCTGAACTCTCTGATTGAGTTTTGGTTTGGGGAGGTCTAGGAAGAATTTTTATCTTCTTCTTAGAATATGGGGTAATCTCTACCTCATTACTAAGATTATATTTTAGGCTTAGAATATATTTCTTGATTTGGCTTGCCTCCTCGAAGGCTTCCCATAACGTTTCCTTCTTAGACCTGTTTACCCAAATTGCTATATTCTGGTGTAGGGATTTGGTGTAATATGCGACAATAAGATTTTCAGCAGGAATTGAATCAACGGGTATTTGATTTTTTAATGTGAGGAACCTTTGATTAAAATCTTTCATTTTTTCCTTAGGGTTCATCTTTAAGATGGAGAGTTCCATGACTAAGACTTCAGGAGATTTATCATCTCTGAATTTCTCAAGGAAACAAGACTCGAATTTGTCCCAAGATACAATGGTGTGGGGTTGTTGGGCAAAATACCACGTAGAGGCATTGCCTTCAAACGTATACAGAAAAAGACTACATACTACATCTTCATGTTCTACGTTTCAGAATGTAATGGCTAGCATGAATTTTTTTATGTCATCCTCGGCAATTTTCTTAGAATCTGGATCAAATTTAGGGAGCCATTTCTCTGGATGTTTAGGCAAAGGGTGTTGGGCTCTAGGTATGGCCACAACATCTTGATTGAGCTAGGGTCTGGCGGGATTTTTTGGTTTTTCATGGGTGTAGGTGGTGTCGAAGACTGAGATGAAGAACTACCTTCGTCGGATGACTCTTCTCCTGAAGAGGAAGGAGATGAAGGAGGTGGTGAAGGTGGAATACCAGATCCTTCGGCTACAGGAGTGAGGATGTGATCTGGATCCATATGGTTTAGGAGCAGACCAGTTCCTTCAAGTTGCTCTCTGATATTAGAGAAATCTAGAGGTTGATTTAGCAGCCGACCCAGTTTTCTAATATGGGCCAAAGCACCGTGTGTCCTTAGAAGTGACTGACGAACAATTTCTTGTACGTCAGACCCTGGAGGGTTTGGTTTTACTGGATCAACGGTAATTTGTGGATTGTCATTTGAGGTGGTTGTTGTTTGAGAAGTAACACTGTCGTAAGAATGACTTCTTGTTACTATAGGGGAGAAGGTGTGTGGGGGAGGAGTCTTGCGACCTCCACATGCCATCAATCGTGTTCAGGCCCTCCTTCTAGTGTCATTTGTTGACAGGCGAAAAATAATGTCCGTCAATTGGAAGAATGAATCTAGTCTAGGGTTGTCTAAGTAACCCAAGTTGTTTGGTATAACTCGTCTTGACGGGTTTAATGGCTCCATTGGCCAATCTAAGAATCCTAAGAGAAACAAAAATAAAAGAAAAGAAATAGGTAACTAATTACTAAATATTACATATATGTACATATGTATATAATATCACTGTAATAGGTTTATTTAAGCTAAAGATAGATAACTGTCATTTATATACATTATTTATAGGCTACAAGTTTTAATCGAAACTTACGAAAATCGATGTGAAAATGACTGCTTTCGAAGAAACAGATAAAGAAAACACATAAAAAAAAAAATTGATTTTCCTTTTATAAGTCTTAAACTAATGAAGAAAATGCTATGAAATGAAAATGTATAGATATTCAAAAGCCAAAATTTACGTTCAAATTTCAGTGGTAAAACAAATAACATAAAAATGAAATTAAACTAACTTGTAAACGAACTAATGATATGCATCCAAATATCTGTGCGATCTGAAAACATCTAACCACCTTGCCCAAGAGGGAAACCTGCATTGAACCTTAAGTCTGTTCTGAATAAATGCAGAATGATTATGTTGGCAATTAAATTTAAATAGCATATAGAAAGATATCAATAATCATTGTGATCTTATAATTGCAAGAAATTGCATTAAGAAAAATCTGTTGGCGAACATCCTTGCATTTAATCTATCAACATAAATTAAAGGAGAAACCCTGTAATTGAAGCCAAATAGATGATCACAAAATTTATATCTGAAAGAATTTTATGGACAAAATTCATAAAGGAATTATCCTAATAACATAATAAATGATGAAGACTAAAGCTATCGAAAAATTATTATGATATCAAGATGAATAGAAATTTAATGAAGACACCACCCACAAGAAGCTAAAGCCGAAATGAGTATTGTTGTTCCATTAAAGTCTGTTGATCAAAATTTTATCTTCTGCCCCAGGCGAGGATGCTTGATTTCAAAAAATTACAAGTATTTAAAGAATTTAGAAAAGCTAAATATCTTATCTTGTGGCATAAGATTAAATCTCCAAAATGATTGGTTGATTACAAAATAGAGGGTGATAACCATTCCATATCACACTGTATCTCTCAAAACTAAAACAAACTTCTTTATGTTTACAAAAGATGTTCCAAATGAGCTCAGAAATAGTCCATAACATGAGATCACCACCAATTACTTGATATCTTGAAAACAAAAGTGAAAATAAATGAGTTTAGATATTGTTATAACCAATAATTTCCACAAATTCGAATGAAGATAAATTGGTTACATAATCAATTGATTCTGTAGCTAGTTCTATTTTAACAACAAAAATCAAATTAAATCTATATAATTAAAAAAATGGATAAAATAAAACTAAAGAAATCAATCAAATATTTACCTCTTAATTGCATGCTAAATTTGATTCACAGGATCTCAGAATTAACTACTGTTGTAACACTCTCAACATTCTTTACTACTATGTTCCCAGTCGTTTTCAAACGCTTGCCTTGCCTTTGAACAGTGGAATTTAGCGTATGATTTTCATCCTTTAGAGAGTCTATCTAAACAATGAGGGTTTTGATTTGTGATTGTAGAATAGGTATGTCTGTATAATATTTATTGATCCAAAACAGAAAAACTTCACACTGTGAATCTATGATAGTTGTTTGAGAATGTCCATGGCTATGTGTCAGAACGTCTCCACTGTTGCCTGTGGGTTTCTTATCAATATTGATACCTAGAAATCCTTAACTATGCTTCAAGCAGGGTGGCAAATTATCTATGAAATTATAAGCCTGGCCAAGATCTAGTTTAAGGCAAGGAGGGTCTTCTTCGGCCAAGAATCTCTCGATCTCAGAATCGGAGCTCTCATGGACTTTAATCATTTTGATCGAGCTCATATGAGAGTTCAATTTATTTTTTAGACTTCTTGAGATTAACCTACTTGCCCTTTTATTTTTAAACCCTATATCCATGTCACCCTTAGACGGTTTTTATGAAGGTCTATTTGTGTTCTTAGCAGAGGTGTTAGGATAGGCGTGTTGTTCATGGCCATGCAATTTAAAGGCTGTCGACTCAACAACTATTTGCTCGGGCATAGTCTCACTGAGGATGGCTGTAACACAGGCTTCTTTAGATGAAGGAACTACTCTGTCAATGGCAGGGACTATGGTTTCTTCCATCATGGGCTTATGAACCTCTACGGTACTGGGTGTAATGAAACCATTTTGGGTTAGGAAGGCATCCCAATTATCATTTTGCAACTTTATTTGATGAACTAATAGTATCTTTATCAAACCATGATGAAATAGACTGGAATTTAAATGTTGTCTCTTATACCTTTTCGCCATCTTATACAGACTTCTTAATAAATAATAGGGCATATTTAACTGAAACCTGATGAAATTCATCAACAAACGTATGTGATACAAGAAAACAAGACCAAAGGAACCCTCACATGTCACGAATTGTCTTAGGATTGCTAGCAAACCATGCCACCAATTTTTCAAGAAGGATATAGGCACACCTTTATCACAATAGTTGATTTTCCTAGAGGTGAAGAACAGGCTCCACAGTACCTCCTCGACCTTGGCATTTTTAAACCACTTATGTCCGCTGATTGGAAGACCTATCACTTGACCTAAAAATTCCTCTATGACCTCGACCTGAATGTCTCCTACCCTATCTCAGCAGCCATCAAAAGAAATGGCAAATTCCTGAGCGGTTTGTAAGTTAAAACCCTAAAATTTCTCAAGAAATTCGAGCCAACCTTGACCCTTAAGGTCCTCCCTTGAATCATCACATAGGAGCAGGTTTTGTCAGCCATTGGGTTCAATCCTTATGACCGGGGCCATGAGGGTTCGGAATGCAGACAGAAAAACACTATGATTATGGAAGGTTTCTAGGACAGAGAAGACCAGAGCGAAATCTCAGACCCAAAACTCATCAATACCCTAGCATGTATGAAAAAGAGGTTATGCAATACAAAATGAAAGGCATTTTGTGAACGGAATGCCAACAAGTACATATGAAACCCAAGACTTAGCTTGAAATGATGGGCCTCTCGTTGTCAGACCGCCACCTCCCACAAGGTACAGGCCACGGCCAGGTTCATTCAAAATTTATCATTGCGCAACAAGGTGGAGTTGGTTTCTAAAGTTTAGGAGAGGAAAAATTTTGTAAACCAAAGTGTAGTGACAAGAATAGGTCTTACCAAGAGCCACAAAGATATATAGCATAGTTTAATTTCAATGGATCCTTGGTGTTTCAAACAACAATTCAAAGCACACTTCAAAATCGATGAGCCAGTTTAAAGCAATAAACAAGATGAGATTCATTGCAGAAAAAATACTTTATTAAAAAAACTGTAGAGACATCTACCTTTCATAAACCTTAGATAAAATGGTAATACAATCATAATTTTTAATTCTTCGTTCATGCTTTCAGTCATGAACGGAGCATGAAAACGAAGAAAGGAAAACACTAGGAATAACCGAAACATCATATTCACAATTTCAAAAATTTCTTATGAAAAGCAATAACCATATGACCACGGGTAGGTAGCTACACAATTTATGATTTGATGCTTTAAAAGGTGAAAATATGTAGGACTGCCAACATCACTATTGTTGGTCCCTTCACCAAGTGGGGGGTGAAATTTGTGGATTGCAACCCAACTTTTGTTGGGGGGCATCAACACATTATCGTGGATGTAGACTACTTTACTCAGTGGGAGGAATACATTCCTACAGTTAAATCCAATAGGAAGACTGTCACCTTCTTCATATTCAATCAAATTATAGCTAGGTTCGGAATCCTGAGGGAGATTTTCACTAATCATGGCAGTCACTTTCAGAATGAAATGATGGAAGGACTAGCATCTAAATGGGGTTTTAAGCATGGTCATTATTTCCATTACTATCCCTAGGAAAATGGAGAGGTAGAGGCCATGAAAAAGTCTATCAAGACCATTTTGTATAAAATTGTCAGCCAGAGCAAATTTGACTGGAATATCATGTTATATCCCACCCTTTGGGCATACCGAACCTCGGTCAAGACTACCACCGGTTTTTCTCCTTTCTAGTTATTACACGGTGTGGATTTGATCTTACCTATTGAATGTCAAATCCCTTCTCTTAGATTGGCAGTTGCTCTCTTACCTGACACTTTTGATCTTGAACGTTGCCTCGTGCACCTAGAGAGTCTTGACGAGCAGCATCGGGACACCTCTACAACTATCCAAGCGAATAAAAGACGTGTGAAGGTCCAATACGATAAGTTTTTCTATCCTTGGTTGTATGATGAGGGTAACATGTCCTTTTATATGATCAAGCCAAAGAACCACTAGGGGCAGGTGTTAGGTTGAGAAAAAGGTATAAATATTCTCCTTATTACTCTGATTCGTGATATATTATTTTTTGAATTTTCTATTAATTTGAAGTAATTAGGAAAGAAAATGGTTAAAAAGTCTTTAGGAAATATTATTAAACGATATTAGATATTCTCTAAAATTTGGTTTGAATTGTTTTGATTTTATGTAGAAATGGACAATTGATGTTAACTAAAGATAATTAAGAAGATCATGAAGATGCACAGGCCATTGAAAATCGAAGAAATCAGGCACAAAACGGTTCAAAGGAAGATTAACTTTTTATCTTGCAATATTCATAAATAGTAAAAGCGATCCTGAGGATCTCTCAATCCTTAGGATAGCTTAATTTACTTATCTTATTGTAATATATAAAGGATAGTGAACGATAGAGAGATACCCAAGAATTTAACCAAGCATTTAGATCTAATAATTGTCAACATTTTGTACAACAATCCATTGTAAATGATTTATCAGTTATGGAATTAATGAAAGCTTCAAGCATTTTGATCATTTCTACGTACTGAGTTTTTCATAGCAGTATCTTCTAAACACCGTGGGCCTAGTCGAAAGGAGATATTGTCTCATCTGTAATCTTATCAATTATGTTATAGTTCTATAATTCCAATTTCCTTTCAACGGTTAAGATAAACTCGTTAATGTGTTGATTATTTTATGAATTGGTTATGTTGTTCCATTTGCAAAGAATAGATGTTCCATCTGGAGGTTATCAATTGTTGTTCCATTTCCATTTGTTGTTAATTTATCGCTTGTGGATTCCTTTCATTTGAATTTGTATTTGTTGTTCCTTTCGTTAAATTCACATTTGATGTTCCTTTCGTTTAATTTGCAATTGTTGTTCCTTCTTAAATATTCAATAGATCATTGATCCTTTCAAGTAGATTAATTAATCATTGAGATATTGATTCATTAAGTGTTTTCGCAGATTAAATTACTATTTCTCAAATAAATGAATTCAATAAATTGATTGATGCTTTGATTCACGATGTGTTATTATCTAGATTACAATTTTGTTGAGTGAGTTATTAGTTTCAGAGTTTTTAATGAACGCATGAAGAACTTGATTTAGATAGAATCATATTTGTTGTAGTTGAATTATCTACACGATTTAAACCTCTACGACCATCTGCATAAACTTTGATGATGCTCTTGAAAGAATAGACGAATCCTCAGCTGATAAATTAATGTCAAACTAAAGTTGTTTTTAGAGCACAACATTTTGGCATCGTTGCCAGGGAGAATGTCAAAGATAGTATAGGTTGTGTCTTTAAGGATGATATATTGAAAACGAAAGGTAAGAACCTATGTAGGCAACAAGTAAAATTCTTGTGCCAACACCCACCTTCTGCTGATGCATAGAGTTTATATAGCTGCATAGAATTCATGTCAGTGTGTATTAATAAGAAGAAAGAACCTAAAAAACAAAAACCTTTACCAAAAAATACAAATCCTAGGGCTCGGTGCCCCATGGAAGGATCACTTTTATAGACGAAATTATCCGAAAAGATGAATCTCGAGCCTCAATTGGACCTTGAAAAGGTTCTACCTGAGCCCCTCAAGACACAAATTCACCAACTGCAGCTCATGCTGAGGTTCATAGCGGAATTGAGGGAACTGAACAAAGTTTTCAAAATACACACACTCTACTTTTCAATCCTTTAGGCAAGGGAAATTCTTGTAATTTGAAAGAAGGAGAAGGGGAGACCAGTGGAATTGTTGAAGAAAACCCACCACCACCTGAACCTGGATCTCCTGTGATTCTTCTAGGAGAAGTGTTGGCCCTTGGTTATGGAAGTAAGCGAATAACAAGGAAGACAAGGAACAATGAGAACTTCACAAAAGGCACAGTGACTGTTATTGGGTCGAAGTGAGCAAAAGAGAAGAAAAGATGAAGAAAAGTCTAAGGAAGCAAGCTGTTGAATGAGGAGATTGAGGATGAAAGATCAGCAAGAAAGAAGGATCACAGATTGCTCATCAAGAAAAATAAGCCATCATCAAATGCTTTGGAGCATCGCGTGAGAAGGAAGGAAAGACAGGTTGGCGAAGCCCTGAAAACGTGGGTCAAGTTGACCTATGGTTTTAGACACCTAGGTTTTTGGTATCTAGGGTTTTGAGACCTA
>JASDQU010243091.1:24316-48671 GCA_032191745.1 Picea mariana
ATATATATATATATATATATGTGTGTGTGTGTGTGTGTGTGTGTGTGTGTGTGTGTATCATGGAGAAGTGAAAAACCTTCTATAATATATTTGGTGTAGTCGGTGGGATATTATGCATATCTACAAGAGTAGTGGAGGATTGTTCTTTAGTGGAAGATGATGGATGATGAATGGGTCTTTACTTCTCATATAGGTGAGGTGAAAGAGGAGGAGGAGGAATATGTGTTGCCTCATCATGATATAGGTAGGGTGAAGGAGGAGGAGAAGGATGATCATGGCCACCCTCATAAATTGATGGGGTACTGGACGAATGGGCCTTACTAAAAGAAGAGTTGTGCCTATCATCGAGATCCCTCCTAAATTCTAGTAGCCTTGTAGCTTTGATTATATGATGCATAAGAGACATCAAATCATGTGACATCTTCCTCCAAATATCCAAGAGCGTAGGATCTTCCCTAATGTCTCACATCTGGGCAAGGAAGACTCCCATCTTAATAAAAAGTGTAGAGAATCAGTCACCCAACTCCAACCTAAATATGATATCAGACCTATGGTGCATACCATTGGGTAGCTGCACCTAAGGACCATGAACCATCGTAGCTTGAGACATCATCTCCTCATCATCATCTGCTAGGGGAGGAGGCACGTCCCCAATGAAAGTACCAATATCTACAAAATATATAGTACATAACAATAATTACATAGTTAATTCATTAAAAAAATTAATAAAACAAGTTAAAGAACATGTTATATTTAACTTTATTCTAATTAAGTAAGACAATAAATTATATTAATTTAAAAATAACACTAATATTACCTCTATCATTTGGTCGCTTATCTAGTGTGAATAGGATGTTCATACATCCTCTCCAATCCAAACCCGTGTAAGGAAAAAACACCATGAAGAACATGTGATGTGACGCACTGCCTAGTAGCCCGAGTGCATCTAGCAAAATCTTGGCCAGGAACTCTGACTGGAACCTCTTGGGAATTATCTTTCCCCATATGTGCATCCATATATGAGTGCTCGGCCTAGCAGGCTCATGGAAACAATTTGGCCTCGTCTGTAGAAACCTCTCAAAAAATAAGAAAAATGGTTGTGAGGAAAATGGGAAGTTTGACCTCCCATGTATCATAACACAACATTTGTCGAGCAGTATACAAAACTGCCACAAAAAAATGGCAAACCATCTAGTACATCGTGGCCACTATACCAATGAATCAACATAGTACAAAAGAGAGAATATAATGTGCCTCTCATCACTGGTAAAGTGGGATATGGTAGTCACTAAGAGTGAGAGGAACCTAAGCACCTCTACATTGAAAGAGGTGATTTTCAGCTATCCACTAGACACCTAAAAATTATTTGGGGATTGTACATCAACCCCAATATATTGTTGAGATTTTATGAGTTAACTCTTAGTGGAAACAACTATTGGGACATCTTGGAACTGGGGAAAATCCTCCCCTCTCTTGGATATCCCAATGATAAAGTAAATATCCTCCTCAGTGGGATGGTATCCTTGATCCAGACCCACACATAAATCCTATAGATGGACATCCCATTGATGGATCAGATGCACCAACAACTCATAGTGCACCTTATCGGATGTAGCCTCCTCATAGTACTTAAGGAGTCCTACATCCCTCAAGAGAACATGAGTCACTGCAATAATAGGGCAAGGGTACAAATCTCTCTCCCTCTCCCTCGCCTCCCATTCCCATACAACATTGTATAGGTTCACCCTCTACTCCTGATGTTGTTGCTTCACTTCCCCCTCACATATCTGCATGATTAACATATGAAATACATCATCCTCCCTCATACATAAAACATAAAAAAATCATAGTGAATGGTAAATTTATCTATAAATACAAAAAAAAAATTACTTTAAAAAAAAAGTTAATTTCATTAACGGTGCACCCAAAAAATAGTCATGCACCATCGATGGTGCACATATAGGTATTGTGAGAACTGTTCCTGGTATGTCAGTGTAAACTAACACGCCAAACAAAATATGTTCTACTAAATTATGCAGTGCATTGGAAAAAAAGTACCGTACTAGGGATCTTTACTACAACACATATTCCTTGGTGCATTATGTAATATCCCTAAAAATAATTAATTAGTAAAGTCTAAGTGTACTTGGGAATAAATTTCCATTTTTGGCAAATTTGAATTTGGAATTTTTTTGCAATTTATGGAAAACACAAATTTGGAATTTGATTATTGTAAATAATTATTTATGACTGTTGGGAAAGGATTTGATTTGCCCAACTAACTTATTGATTGTGACACGTGTAAAATACAGTATTTTTTATATATTAAATGCTAGAAGACAAATGGAGCAACTAGGTTGAAAACAACTGAATATGACTCCATGAGTGGAGAACAAATTTGAGTTACCTTAAGGATGTTTTTTACAAGTGGAAAATGAGGAATTTGACCACTAGCATTCCTTGAAAATCGGGGATTTTTAAATCTATGAAAATTCCCAAAGAGGGAAGGAAAGACCTAGGCACAACATGCACATAAATACAACATATGGAGGAGGGTGGACATTGCTTAGTATGTTGGAGAAAGGAAACTACTTCTTGTTATGAACATTGTTTAGTCTGAGGCAAGAGAATTTCTGATCCATTGAAAAGAGTTGTAGCAAAGGAGGATCATTTCAGTTGTCCCTTATGGATTCATGGTCAGGATAGGGGGTTAACATAGCAAGTAAAATTGGCTATTATGTTCTATGGTTGGGTGGAATGTGGTTGTTCCATTTGTGTCCCAACATCAGTTTTAGATATGTACCTTGACTTGTTTCTTATTAATATCCTATTGATTATTAGATGTCAGGAATGAGATAGTTTCTGTAATGATTTTTTATACATAAATAGATAGTTTTATAGATATATACATAAGTGTAATCATGCATAAGGAAAAGAAGAGTATTGTAAGTCCCTAGAAATCAATAAGTAGGTTTATGCTTGTACATAAATAATTGTGTTTATTGATGTGTATATGTGTGTGTGTGTGTGTGTGTGTGCAAGATTAAAAGAATTAGGATGGATGTTGTATTTATAATAATCATAGATTTGGATATAGATATATATGTAGAATTATTGTTTCAAATTTTGTGCAAGTTTCATGAGAAATAGATGGAAGAAATAACAGTCCTCCTTCATGAAAAATTACATATTTTGTATGTTTATAATCCACAGACAAATAATGATTCAATATTATAGAAATACATGCTACAACATATGATTTAGTAATTGAATCTTGTTCAGAATGGTGTTTCTTTTACAACCTATATATTCAATTATAAATAAATTACAAATAATTTGTTTAACCATGAAACCATGGTACAAATTTGTTACAATGGAGTACCCTAGGGCAAGGAATCCTTTACCACTGATAGACATAAGCTAAGAATCTTGTGACTAAGTGCCAAGATCGGAACTCGAATACCTTTCTGAGCGAGAGGGATTTCCTTGATTTGCTCCCAACGATTTGTATAAACCTGCAACGAAAAAACAATAGGTTCACTAACCCATGCTAGGTAATTTAATAAAAGGAAATAATAAACAAAATGAGATAATACTTAGATTGAGATGTTTTAGAAGTAGTTCGCCACTGGCATTTGAGCATTGATATATCCACAACCAAAGGGGAAGAGTGGACCCAAGGTCGCCTGATGGATACCCTTGCAAACAATACAGGGCCCCATCATTAGCTATTGTAGCTGAAAGTAACACTTTGATGCACAAAAATTTAAATTGTAAATTAACCAAGGTTAAAACACTAAGTAAACACCTAAAGTATAGTCATGAAACCACACCAAGGTTAAACATTGCCCTGACATATCCAGAGGAACTATAAAAATTACATAGAGCTAGTTTAACTCACGTAGATTACAGATGCACATTCTTTTTTCAAGGTTACAAATTGTGCTTTGGTATATGTACAAAGCATAGGGAACTACAATTTATAATAGTAAGTAAAGAAAACGTATAAGTGGTAAATCACATAGGAGTCAAGATTTTGTATGAGTTATAAATCATACATTGGAAAGAAGTTATACAAGTTACAAATTTCACTAGTGACCAAGAAATTTCACAAAATGCGAATATCCATAAAGGGTAAAAAAATACTTTGTATAGACACAAAACCTAGGTCACGTTTCTCCAGACGCCGAGTAAAAACACTTAGAATGTAAAAGAATTCAGTTTGAAAATATCATAGAGGACATCTATGATTTCCTTATGGGTATACATCAATATGCATGAACAGAGAATGGAGAGTTCTGAATTATTATTCCACAACATAGCATGATTTCATACACAGTAATAATCCTTTGAAAGTAAAAGACATATATGGGATACGTTTAGTGTCTAACTCTTTACCCTATATAGTATGGAATTATTCTACGAATTGACATGGTTATAAAACAAAGTGAAGTCTAAGGTTTTAAAGGGTCGACAGTGGTTGTTACGGGTTCACTATAGAATTTAGTGAAATCACAATTCTTCCACAGAGGTAAATCACCTTAAAACCCAAGGGTTTTAGACAGAATACGAAAGGCATATACCTCACTATTGTGTTGAAATGAAAGTAAAATTATTGATTTCTATAGAAATCAAAAAGATAAATCCAAGTATCGAAGTTCAATATTTAATTATATGCAAGTAATTATTTAATCAAATGCCAATGTAATCAATAAAATAGAAGGTTGAGGTTTGGCATAGCAATGTGCATATGGATCTTTACTGATAAAAATTATAGAAAGTAAATCATGAACCATTAAATATAAATCATCGTTGCATGAATTTTATATAGACTGGTAAAGGAAGTAAATAGTCCAAATCCACAAAACCCTTGGAAAGTTTAACCTATATGTCTATCTACATATTCACACAGAACTATAGTTCATAGTACGGTAATGAAAATACTCAGAGTATGACTCTGACGAGATTTAAGAATGGTGTATATGCTCACTTGTAATGCTAACATTTCAACATTTCATAACTTACCACGATTTTAACAGTGATGGAATATATTACAAAGGGCGTGGATATTGGGGCATTACACAGAGATTTAGTGAAAAAACATAAAGAAACTTAAACCTTAAAGATTCGAAGGGATCCAACACTAACTGAAGTATACTCTAAACTAGTCTTGATAGCTTCAAACCAAAAGTGCCTAGAAGGAAATAGTTATAGGAGAGAAATACCCTACGACTACCAAACAAGTTATCCACTTTTTGTTACAGAATAATAAAGGAAACAAAGATTTTTGGGTTACCTTGTATAGAGAGAAAACTAGACGGTTGTGTGTCCTTCATTTTTACTCAGACTGAGTCCACTCTAATTCGTCAGCCATGCATGCAGAGAAATATCATTAAAATGTTAACGTTGGGAACATGAGTAGGATTTCTCGCAAATACATAGAGCCAAAGGGGAAACAATACAATAGTGACCTCAAAACTATTGCAACGCAGAATAATAGTGATTGGATTTCACAGTACCCTTTCCACGTGAATAATTGGACATGGCGAGCTTGCATTGACACGGTCACCTAAAATTTCCAGTACTTTATAGACCCCTCTTAATTGTAATAACCAGTTGATAAATGTGTTGTAGACAGACTTGACACCACCATTAACATAGTTTCCAAAATGCATTCAATTTTGGGCCAAGTCACGAAGTCGAGTGGTGTTTCAAACTATTAGATTTAGGGTTTATGTGTGGCGTAAGTGCAAAACCATGGTATATGG
This sequence comes from Picea mariana, assembly GCA_032191745.1. Lineage (NCBI taxonomy): Eukaryota > Viridiplantae > Streptophyta > Pinopsida > Pinales > Pinaceae > Picea > Picea mariana. The sequence goes on from JASDQU010243091.1 coordinate 30,085, forward strand.
GTGTAAGAACTATCACGTCTTAAATCAAAGGACAACCTCATGACTACCCTTGGTAACACTATCGTTGGTTCACTTAATAATCTTTATTTACACTATGGTATGATTTTCTTGGGGTGGTTTTACCAATTTATAACAATAGGAAATTCTAGGAATAGTGAAAGGTTATGTGAGTGCCTATGTTACATGACATTTTCTTACAATGAGTGTGATAGATTAGGTAAGGTTACGACATACATAGAATCAAATATAATCACTTATATGTTGGCATTTGTTAAATACTCCATGGTCGTGAAGGCTCATGTTATAAATATGATTTTAAGTACAATGTTATGGTGCAATAGCCCAGATGGCCTACTATATATATAGGTAGGAGGTGTATATAACAAGTAACAAGTAAGGATTTTATCATATGCTAAAATCGACCATCTATGTATATATGCATAATGGTATATGTTAAGAATTTCTTATGTGGGATTTTATATGGGTAAGCATGAAGTCTTCACATAATGGTTATAAACTGAATGTGATGAGTTTTTTGATATAATTTAGTCCTTTGGTAAACAACTTATATAAATGTGCAATGATAGGGATAGTATCATCGTTATGGCATGTATAATATAGTCTCTAAATGAATACAGTAAACAGTGCTTGCATTATATTTGATAAGCAACAATAATAAGGTTATGTTGAATAAGTAGTGAAGAGACAAGGAGTTTTTGTGCACCTTACAATTTTATTTTATTTTTGGTAAATTTGGGGTATATTACATATTACATTTATCCTATGCACTGTTTAAACCAAAAAAAAGATAAAATATTAACACAACTAAACAATTATTTAAAAATTAGGAAAAAAGTGGTGTGTATAGGTTCACTACACGCACCGGTGCATGTAATGAATTTTGATGCACTGTCACATAAACATTTTCAAATTTTCAAGTACGAAATGTTTTGTGGTGCATTTTGGTCATTACTAGCACACTGCGTATGATGTCGCCGAAACATTTATAGGGTGTACCACAAAAAAAAGTTACATTTCTCAGTTGTTTGTTTGGTAAACATGAATGCTCCAGTGCACATGTTTACGAGTGCATTAAAAAATATATATGATAAGGTTAGTGTGCCATGTACTTTAACTACCCGGTGTGTTATCTGTACTTTGATGCACCACCCCACTAGTTACATGATTTTCTTATGTGTGTTGTTAAATAGACAGATCGATGCATTTATATTTATTAGTGCATCGCCAAACAATGTTACAAGGTATGTGGTGCACCTTGTAAATTCTAGGTCACACCATAAGTGGTGCTAGTCGAGCACTTCGCATGCACCACATATTTTTTTATTTTTATTTTTACACTTAAAATTTCACTCAATTTTAAATTCTAATCCAATGAAAAATTAAGTTATGAATAAATAAGGACATTACCTAAACATTTTGTCATCAATGAGGCATGGTTGCGACATACTAAAAATAATTAAATTTTCCCACCATTTGGAAAAATTTGAAATTCATGCATCGAGCAAAACAAGAAAGGAAAGAAACCAAGGAGAGCACCGATGGAAGGGAGATTCAAATAGGAAAATTTTGCATCATTACATTTGAACTCTACAACACTAAAACTAGTAAAAAAAAAATTAACCATGGGTAATTGTTTTTGTAAAAACTTGTTTCGGTGCACCCGATGAACAACTACATCAGGGTGTACATGTTTACTAAGCGCTCTGTTTATATTTAAAAAAAATAGTCCTATCATGTAGAACGTTTTTTTGGTCATGCATGCACACCGGTGTGTTTACTAATACAAAGTGCACCACCGTACATTTTCAAAAAGTACAATGGTGCAATTTTTTTTTTAAGCATGACACAATGCGGTATAATAATAGATGCCCTGGTGCAACCAATTTTACGTAGAGAACTGTGTAAATTTAGAAATTAACCCTAACACAATGCTCCATATTGGAGCACTAGTACGCATGATACAATGGTGTGTTCCAGAAAATATTTTTTGACACAATCCTACATTGGTGTGTCAATGTTTTTTATTTAACCATATAATGGTGCTCTCTATGAATAGCACACCAGTGTTTCAAGTGTTACACTGCAAACCAGAGGTTTTTTAAAGAACATTATTACAATGCGTCATTATTTTCATAGTGCACTAAATAATATTTTTCTTTATTTGAAATAACCCTAATATGGTGTGCTATTTTTGAGGGCACCGATGTGCCTATTGTATAAAATGGATCGGTACATTATGTACTTATAAAAGCACCATAGTAAAAAATCTACTAAAACCTCCTCCCGCTCACCTCCACTAGTATCATCCGCTATAAATGGATTTTTGGGCTATTCTTATAGGGCTGTACGCAAAAAACCTCCGCTAGACGGTCTTTTACTTGTAGTGTTTTGACTCTTTCTAGGAACAATCGCCACCAAACATATATCCTTACTGCCACTTGATAGCTGATGCCACCACCTTACTCCCAAATTTTTTATTTTGTTTCTTCTTCTCTGGTTAGGATCCATAAAATGAGACAAATTTATGCCCCAATATTTCAGCCTTCCAACTTAACCTTGAATGTATTGCAAGGCCTCTAGGGGGTTGGTATGGCCCCAAATTCAAGAAATTGATCTGGGGTCCTCATTTTGATGTCATTGATAGTTTTGGCCTCTTTTGAGATAGGTAGGTTAGTGGGGTCCTAATTATTCCATGCCATAAAGTGGTCTATTTGTTAAATGCCTATGTTGGAAAAGTAATATTCCATTGAGTTTGCACTATGTCACACCTTGTTTTGAATAATGATCAAGAATATTGATTGATTCAGAAATCAGAGGCCAACTATGAGAAAGTATCCAATTTGAAGAGATAGTTTCTAGGTATGATCCATTGATGAATCACCGAAGTGTCAATATTACTAGGAGAGGGTCATGTTCTACTACTAGGACTTTTCACTTCCACTCTCTAGCCAAGGCTAAACCTCTAAGGAGTCCTTCCAATTCTATACCATTATTGGTATTGTACCCCTATTTCCTGGCGAACATGGCTAATAAATTTCCCTTTGGATCCTTCAGAAACTTTCCTGCCCATGATTTTCACGGATTATATTTTTATGCTCCATCGAAGTTCAGTTTGATAATTCCTTCCTCGAGAGGCTTCTAGAGTTAGTGAGGATGATTCCTACTATTAACCAGGACTTTTATTTCTTGTTGGTATTCCCTACCAATTTTCCATTGTGTGAATATTATTTCCTCTTCAATTGACAATGTGTTTTCTTCATCTGACTAGGTACCCAATGCTATGAATTCTTGCACATTTTATTGAATCCTGGCCCAAATTTGTTGATTAGTGAAGGAAATATGTTTGAAGATTCTTCTTTTCTATTGCTTCCATATGTTCCACATTATAATTCCTGAGAAGATCTCTCGTGTTTTTTTATTAAGGAAATATTTGAAAGGTTAAACCATCCAGTGCGTTATATTTTTAGTTGTATCAATGTTGTTTCCCCCATATCAATGAAACATGGTTTCTCCATTATCCAAAATGGTTCTATCTTCCTGAAATTTTCACATAAGGTGATTTAGGCCTTCTTTCTTCTTCCAGCATAACATACGTTTGGAAGGGCCTTCATATCCCTGATTTCTGAGATTATCCTAGGTAAATACTTTCCACATTAGAAATAGCCCAAAAAAGGTTAAGATTTTGTGCCATATCCCTGACTGCCATATGCGTTGTCATCCATTGCACTTTTTTTCATCTATCAGGTCAAAAAATCTCATGAAAGCATTCCTGACTTTGAATGAGCCTTCTCCTTTACTCCCATAGTGGATGATATCCGGATCATTTTTTACTCTAATTTGTCTGAGGGATAACTCCTCTTCCATTCTTTTATTCATTTTTGTGCTCAAATGCATTGGCCAACCTTTCAAGTCTCTCTAGGCTCTTTCATATTCTGTTTCAAGTTTTTCCAATTCCTTCTAGTACTGGTAGACCTAGTTCCATCCTCTTTTCATTAAGGTGTCTCCTACTAGGGTCACACCATATTTTCCAGCCAAAGATGGCATTTTTTCCCAAGCATTATCCAAGAATAGGGATGAACTTCCATCATGGATCTCCCAAAAAATGTCTTCTGGGACCAACTCTCTATTCTTCTAAGCATTATTCCATATTATGGATCCATCACATGATCCATCCATCAAGATGAGACCTTAAAATTCCACATCAGGGGTATACTTGTTCTTCCAGATCTTGTCCCTTAAAGCCTTTGGGTGTTTGATCCATTGACACCATAGTTTTGTTTCCAAGGATTGACCTATAGGATATCGAATTCCCACCCCACCATGGGAATTTGGATTTCTTAGTTTCTCCTAGGCTACCAAGGCCCGCATTTTGCCCTTTGTTTCCCCTCCTCATATGAAGGACCGTTGGATGGTTCTGATTTTTTTGAGAATTCCTTTAAGCGCATCCATAACAAAGAAAAGGTATAGGGGCATGGAGCTAAGGAGAAACCTAATAAGGAGGATTATCCCTAGGAGGGTGAGGAAACAATGTGTCCAATTTTTTAGCTTGGCTTCTAGTTTTCCCAGTAACTCTTACCAGGAGGTATTCCTGATTGCTTTGTCGATTAGTGGGGTTCCCAAATATTTAGAAAAGATGCTATATTTTTGGAATCCAAGGATCAAAGCTATGTTTCTTTTGACATTGACAAGAATATTAAAGAAGGAAATTAGAGATTTAACAAGGTTTTTAATCGTACCTATAATGTACCTAGCCACCCACAGGTTAATCCCACTAATCGAAAAATTCACTTATAAATTGATTTTGAATTTCAGATATCATTTAATTAATAAATAAGCATGAAAGAACACCACAAAAGCATATGCAATAATAAATATTCTTGCTACAACCTAAAATAAATAAGCAATATTCCATGCATAGCCATAACCAGCAATCAAGCACATTATAAACTATGAATCTTCGAGACAATAATTAATACACAACATAAATAAATATATAAGAAGAGAAACACATGACAAATAGAACTTATCTTTAACAAAATGATTCACCAACTAGGTGCAAACCAAGAAAATTCCACCCAACCATAGATATTGTTGTTCCAAATATCAAAAACAATGTCACCCTCGAGCTAGGGATATGAATCCACAAGAAGAGTTTCAGTGTAATATCCTCAAATTTTAGAAAATTAAATTCCATGTTAAATTTTGAAATAAATTTCTATTTTTGGAATATTCGAATTTGGAAATTATTTTCCTTTTATGGAAAATACGAATTTGGAATTTGGATTATGTAATTAATGGTTTGATGATTGTTGGGAAAATATTTGACTTTCCCAACTATCCTCTTTTATTGGACACATGTATGAGACACAATTTTTAACAAATTTAATGTTGGAAGAAAAATGGAACAACCAGGTTAAAAATCACTGACCATGACTCCATGAGTGGGGAACATGTTTGGGTTATCTCAAGGATGATTTTTACAAGTGGCAGAAGTGGAATTTGACTACTAGCAACCCCTAAAAACCAAGGATTTGTAAAGTTGTGAATTTCCCCAAGGAGGGAAAGGAATGAAAGACCTAGGAACACGAATATATACAACATATGTGGGAGGTAGGACGATGCTTAGTATGTTGGGGAATGGAGAACTATTTTCTATTATGATCACTGTTAATGTGAGGAAAATCATTTTCTGATCTGTTGATGGTGACTATAGCTAAGGAATATCATTCAATTTTCCCTTATGGACTCATGGTCATGATAGGGGCTGAGAAAGAGAAGTGATTTTGGTTATTCTATTATATGGTTGGGTGGAATGTGGTTGTTCCATTTGTGCCCCAGCATCAATTTTTAGATATGTATCTTAGTTTTGTATTCCATTGTCAATATTATATTTATGGTTGTCATCTGCTAGGAATATGTTGACTATTTTACATATAAGTGAAATCGGTTTTAAGGGACTGTATAGCCATGTTATATTATGGCTTATCATAGTATGATGATATTGGTAATAATTTTTATTTGAAATATGATGGTTATACATATATATTTAACTATATATATATATATATATATATATATATATATATATATATGCATTCATACATAAAAAAATAGAAAAGTTATGTTTATGTGCCTATTGGCCATTAAATATATGTATTTTGATTGATGTTCAAATCTATACATAATCAAACACTTCAGAGAAATACTTCAAAAGGGAATAAAATTAGACTATATTATTATTAATTTTCTCTCATGCTGAGAATAGATAGAAAGAATAGCAGCCTGAATACATTCTTTATTTGTATCTATTACCATAGTGACACAGGCGCGAGCTTCCTCCAACTCCTCGCCCACTCACAGGATCGATCAAAAATCCCCTTCTGCTGAGCCAAAGTAGCTCCTTGGATTCCCTCGGGAATCACTTTCAAAATATGACCCACATGTCTTTTTCTTCACCTTCTTGGCCTCTACACCAAACTGTGACCAATTTTCCCCATAGGAAAATTTTTTATCGGGCTTCAAGGTTTCGCTGTGCCGATATGCATGAATCCCCTATCATTAGGATTCCCGATCCTCTGATTTCCGATATGCCTCTTCTTGCACGTCAGCCTCTTCCATCTATACTGAGGTCCATGTGACCTACTCTCATATGAACGCTACCTTATAGCTTCCCATCGGGGCTCCTCCTATTAGAATTTCGGACTTTCAAATGTCAAAACTCACAAGTCCTTAGGACTCGCGATCCTCCGAATCTTGATGCACGTTATCCCTCCTAGATAAGCCCTAGTCTATGCAACCACCTCCTATATGACCACAACCATACCTTCTGTCGGGATTCATCCTATCAGAGTTTCGAGGTTCGTGATACTGAAATGCACAAACCCTTCGCTCACAGGATCCAATATTCTCCAATCCCTGATGCACCTTCACCTAGCTGGCCTCCGGGCTAGACCCTCGGTCCACATGACCAGTGTCCCCGTGACCACAACCTTACCTCTCATCATGGTTTCAGACTTCAAAGTTCCACAATGTATGGACTCCTCATCCCCGCGATTCTTGATTCTCCGATGGACTCGATATACCGACGTGCTGACAGCTGGCCCCACAATAGAGCTATTCCCTTTGTCAGGGTATCGCGTTTCGCGATTCTGAAATGCTTGGGCTTCCTGTTTGCGGGACTCGCGATACTCCAAATCCCAATTTACTGATGAACGACCTCCTGTCGGAGCTTTCCCCGGTGGCACTTAATCGCTGCCACACATCCTCCAGAGATGGACGACCTAGATCAATCCTCAGAACTCGTCATTTTCCAAAAGCACCAACACTTACCTATGCGACCTCCGATGCTGGATGATCATGCAACATGTGTCCTCCCACAAACCAACGGTTGTGATTATTTCGGTGTCTTAGGACCCGAGATGTCCCGATTTTCTTGACCTCGAGAATTCTGATTTCCCGATAGCCCATATACCGACTCTCTTAATATTTCTGACACCTTTCTCCCCAAACGAATGGCTCAGATTATGCCAGGGTTTTCAAAGTCGACTTACCTGATCTCCTGTCCACGGGAATGCCGAAATCCTGATAGGAGGAACCCCGATAGCAAAGTAAAAGGTCAATGTTGACTCGCATCGGATTTCGGAGAATCGCGAGACACAAACTGCACGACCACAGGACTCACGAAACTGGGAAGTCCAATTTCCCGATCATTAAGGGATATATTTTGGAGAACTGTTGTGGGTGTGGAAAATTCCCAATAGGGAATTAGAAGAGATTTTCAGTTCTTCGGGCCGAGGAAGGAGGAGGTCCTGTGAGTGGACGTGCCTGCGTCACATAGAAATATAGTGATATAATAGACATCAAAGTGTCTTGCAAAAGTAACTATTATATTGAATAGATCATTGTCAAAAACATTACAGTTGGGGTACCATAGACTAAAAATCCACAACCTTTTGTTCTTTGAAACATAGCTCTAATGAATTCTACACAGAAACTATATGTAACTGAGGTTAATGCACACATAGGTCGGTCAAGGAAGAGCATTGAACTGGAATACCTTTTATGGTAGGATTCTTCCTTCACCCGAGTGTTTGCACTCTATTCGTCACTGTGTGAGAAAATTAAGAGTGCTTACATGCCCAGTTGGGCTCTGCTACGCATGATAGCTGTGAGGTAAAAGATAGAAAGAGAAACAACTAAGTTATAAATAGAAATCAAACTAAAACTAACTAAAACTATGAGCATGTGAGAAAATGAAAAGCAAATGTAAATGGACCAATATCACCAATGTATTAGTTGATCTGATTGATGAAATCCAAAGACACACAATGGAGAAAGAGGACTTGGGTCCCTTCCCTCTCCAATGGAAGGCTCTTGAGGCCCTCAACTAATTGCTCCCCTTACAAAGAAAAGATGAAATGTGGGTGAAAGAACTCCAAGATTGTTCACTCAAATGAGGGGTGAATAGCTTATGAAATGTTGCCTACAATGTTTGTTGCCAAAGAATGAGTCCTTAGCAATCTCAGCAGCATAACAATACAAAGAATTCCTTGAGAAAATGGTGGTCATTCATGGCTTTTTATAGCCAAGAATTGGGTTATTATGTGGCCTCTTTTGAATGTGAAAAGGGGCTCTTTAGGGCACAATTAGGTCTTTGACCAACCCACCATGAGGATTGAGCTCGGATTTGGTGTCAAATCGACTTGGGAGCTCATCCATTAGTGGTTGGGAAGCCGACCAATTTCAATAAATGCGCCGTTTAGCAGGCGCGCGGGTTTTTTTCCAAACAGTCGCGCCTCGGGCGCGCAAGCGCGCCTTGTACGATGTTGTTACGCGCACACGCGCGCGCCCATGTTCTGTAAAGCGCCTTTTGATTTTTGATCATTTATATAGTTTTTTGACCCTTTTTCAATGCTGAGGAATTAATCCTATGCCATGAATAACTCCAGTCCTATGTTGACGATGCAGAGTTCTTGTCGCCCTGTGCGGATGAAATTTCAGTGATAATAGATGCCCCCTGATGGATGAGGTTAGGAGAAAAACGTATAGCCGAAATCCATCAATGTTTCTTTTATGGAGAATGGTGTTGTAAGGGAGAGCAAGAATGAGACCGTGTAGAGCAATCCATTGGAGAAGAAAGGAACCTGTCGTGCCCGACCTTCTACAAGGTGTGTATCAATATACAAGTGTGTACAAACGAGACGGGCATGCCCCATGCTCGTGTGATGTAACTCTAAAGAAAAAAATGTCGGAAGTGTTGGTGTAGACAACTGCAGCACCCTCGGGGGCGGAATGATAAAGGCAGAAGACAATTCTGTAAAGGAACATACTCTGAACCAGCTGTAATGGTTGCGGAGGTAAACGGTGACAGTGATGTGGGTAGTGAGGGCCCGACTAAGTTCGGAGGTCTTCGGCAACTGATAATGATAAAAACTGCAATATTCGCAAAGAAAGACCCACCGCAACATGAGAAAGTGTTGGCGTCTAATGTTATGGGGGTCAACGACATCAGGGAGCAATGGTGTTTCGCCCTGTGCCGTCCGAGATCTCTCATTGAATGGGAAATGGGAATCAAGATACTGTCGCCCTTTTGGAAAAGTGTGCTGATGTCGACAAAAGGAGGACGCGACTTCCAGAAGTAGAGGGCTCCATGGAATCTACTGAGGTGAGGAGATGGCAGAGGTACATGGACGAAGTCAAGAAGTAGGATGATTCTAGACTGCCCTTGGTTGGAGGGTGAACGATAGAAGGCATGGCCGCAACCATTTTGACGAGATCAAGTGTCAGGGGGACGAAAAGATCAGGGATGAACTGTGCCAGAGGCTAGACAAAGTGAACAAATTCAAAGGCTAAAGGTAAGTGACCTGGGTAGTACTCTAAAAACAGAGACGATGCCGGCGGGGGAAAATGAGAAGTAATGCTCCAACCAAGGGTGACATGGGTTGCATGCGGCCCAAAAGGGAAGTGGGTCGCCAACAGTGACGACAAAAGTAAAGAATGGAAATAAAGGCGTTTGTATAATTAAATAATGAATAAATGTGGGGACTATGTACAAATACAGAAACGGGTGCCCCAGTGTGAAATGAGTGCCCCAGTGAGGGCACAAACTTTAGGAAAATTGATGAAGGGTGGGGGCCCCATTGGCGATTTTCTGTATAAGGTAGGTGAAATGAAGAGAGGTTCGCAGATGGGAAAACTGATGGTGGATGAAATGGAAGGTTCATGATCCTGCGGATGTGCAGGTAAAAAGAATTGAAGCATAAAGCGATGATCTGGGAGTCCATGTGGGAAAGCCAGCAAAACGAGAAGAAGGAAAATGTGGTTGATCTTCAACATGATAACAGACTAATGGGACTCCCATTCCTAAAGGGAAAGAACAACATGAGTGTCATAAGTGCAAAAAGGTGCTATGAATGGGACAACTCATGTGGGTGAGAATGCTACCAGGTGACAGTACTGAAGATGCAATTGGAGGGGTGAGTATTGCAGAGCCAGGAATGGGTATCCTAAAGGCCAATATCAGAGGGTGTGACTGGAGTGTAAATGCAATACAGTGGGAGAGACTACATGCCAGTGCTGAGTATATACCTGAAGGAAAGCTGTGGAGAGATGATGACCAAGTACCTGCACACAAAACAACCAAATACCCAAAGTGAACAATACCTGAAGATAATACCAAATATGAACATGTATGAGATAAATGTGACAATGCACATGCGTACCTGGGCATGATATGAGAAAAAGGTGCCCCGGGGGCTCAGGATGAAAAGTGGCCCAGGGACAGTCATGATGTAGGTGGTGGGACGCTGATCCCGTGGCTGATGTACTGATGTTGTATGTAAACATTCGGATGGCCGAGGAGGCCCATATATATATATATGCGTATACATGTTTGTTGGATCCAAATGTTTATATGTATTTTTGGTTGGTGTTGATGATGTTTGATGCTTATCTATATGCTATGACAGGCTTTTATGAGATGCTTTATGTATGTGTATTTTGATGTGATATATGCTAATCTAGCACCATGTTAGCTATTTCATCTGTTGTTTGATTCAATTCTCTTGGAATATGTGTAAATGAAATGGAATCAAAATGGTGTAATCAGGAACAAAGTGCCTGAGAAAGTTGGCTTTGCCCTGTAGACTCTGTAGTTGTCGCAAATTCCGAGGAGGTGGAATTTCCGTGATGGCTTGGACTTTGAGGGGGTCCACATTAATACCGCGTTGAGAAACGATGAAACCGAGGAGGCGCCCTGCGGTGATGCAGAATACGCACTTGAGGGGGTTCAAGCGGATGTTGTACTGATGACACCGTTGAAAGATGACTCATAAATCATCGAGGTGTTGGGTATGCTTCTTGGATCAAGCGGTGAGGTCATCTAAGTAAGCGAGGATGATTGTGGCCAAATCATAAAAGATGTATGTCATGGCCCGCTGGAAAGTTGCGCCAGCATTTTTGAGACCGAAGGGCATGACACGATATGAAAATGTACCCCACAGGGTAATGAATGCGGTTTTGTATTGATCGGCTGGGTGAATTTCTATTTGGTTATATCCAGAGAATCCGTCCATGAAGGAAAGAGCCTCGTGGCCAGCACAATCATCGATGATCTGATCGATGAAGGGTGTTGGGAAGTTGTCTTTGGGACATGCGTTGTTGAGATCATGAAAGTCGGTGCAGACACGAATAGACCCCTGTTTTTTGTCGACGGGTATAGGGTTGGAAACCCAAGATGTATAAGCGATGGGGTAAATGAATCCGGCCGTACATAATTTGTCAATTTCGGCTTTGATAGCCGTGGCCTTGGATGGGTGTAGTGGTCGTTGTTTCTAGCGAACTGGTGTGATGTCGGGCTAGGTGTCGATGCAATGTTCGAAAATAGAAGGGTTGATGCCGGGCATCTCTGTATATGACCAGGCGAAGATATCCCGAAATTCCTGGAAGAGGGCTTTGTATGCAGTGATTTCCTCAGGAGTACAAGCTGCTCCAATGATGATTTCTTCGACGATTCCCGGTTTAATGGAAATGTCGATTTTGATGGTGGGGGAAATGTTAGCCAAGTTCCCTTCTTCAAAAGCATCGGGTGCAGGAATAGGATTGTTGAACCAATCGATAGTCCCTGATGGGATAAAATCTTTGGTTTCAACCGCGTAAATGGGATTGTGACTAGGAGGCATGAGGGATTCCTATGGAAGGAAGAGAGCTCAATGATGTAACACATCCCAGGTAGAGTCCAGGCGTTGTAGCTCTTCCAGTATGTCTTCATCGCATTGGAAACGACGGGAATATAATGGGTCATGAGGAGTGATTCCTGTGACAGTGTGGTTGCCCCCTGTTGTAGAAATAGAGGAGGAAATACTAGAAGAGGGTGAGGGTTCACTCGACATAAACCATATATTGAGGTACTGAGGGGTACCTGTGCTGGTGGGATGGCGAGTCCTTGTAGAAGAATGAGCAGGAGAGTTAGGTGAGTTACGGGGTAAATCTTCAGATACGTCATCTAAGAACCATGGAGGTGTTGGGAGTGCCTCAGGCTCAGGAGAAATAATGTGAAGATCCGTCGATGGTGAAATAAGGTCAATTACCTCTGCTGTGGGTGGTGGACACAGGGCTAATTGACGTTGGTGATATTCAATGATCAGTGGACATTGGTATGTAAAATGCTCCAACGAATCGCAAAGAGAGCAAGGGAACCTCATGCGTTCATTGACTGAAGTGGTGACATAGCGAATGTCAGTGATAGGTGTTGTGGACGACGTATCAGGGTGTGGGTTTTTCTGAAATTCACGACTTACGATAGCTAATGCCTATTGAAAATGAGGCAGTGATGGACAATGATGAGTGTAATGACCATACTCAGAACAGATGGCACACGCGAATTTGGTCTTCACCCCTTTACTACTGGAAGGTTGAGTGGTAGCAGTAGTAGTGAGTGGTGTGGGGGTTGGATTGGTGGGGAATCAAATTCCGTAAATCTGGTAGTGATGGGAAGTTGTTGGTTTGGTGGCCCTCCTTGTCACATAGTGCGCAAGGTGGTGAGATGCGTGGAGGAAGTGGAGCTGTGGACTCCTTCTTCTGTCTCCTGCCCCCAGTAGTAGCAGGGGGCGTAGGGAGAATGGGGGGAGTGGGGGTAGTAGGAGTGATGACAGGAATCATCATGGGGAGTCCTGCCTGTGGGAGAGGGACCATCTCAGGTGGATGTAAGTACCACACAGGAATTGCTAACACCATATTGGGAAGTGTGAGCGTTGTTGCTACCTGAAACGCTTCTACACTGGGTGGAGGGTAAAAGAAGGGAATTTGAGTGAGGGGTCGAGGAACTGTTTCCCAAACGGGATTAGTTCTTGGAGGGGGTGTGGATTCATGGACCGTAGGGGTCGACGAGGGTGCAGGAGGCTCCTGTGGGAGTGGTGCTGCGACTGTTGAGATGTCAGGGATGGCTGAAGCCTCCTGAGGAGGATGCGCATCCTCCTGTTGAGTTCTGTTAGAGGAAACGACGCATACTTGGCTAGGGGGAAGGAGTGGTGGTGCTCCATGGTATGTACCTAACAAGGATGGATCTTTGAAAATTCCAGGACCCATCTCAACGAGTGGATATACATTGTTGTGAATGAGTGGAAGAATGTTATCGAGGCTAGTTGATGGATTTGGCTCATAATGAGTAACCTGGTCGATGGTCACTATCTTCCCATTGTGGGGGAACATGATTGTCCGAAAAATGGATGATGCTACTGCCTTCATAGCATACATGTAGGTACAACCAAGCAAGATATTGTAATCGAGTGGGGTGTCGATAACTTCAATGTCGATGAGAATGGTTTTGCCCCCGAGTTCTATAGGGACATTTTGGAAGAGCCCTTCAGGGGATGATGGTCTTCCTTCATAAGCTTGCAATGTGATGGTGGAGGGTAAGAGTTCTAGGGAACCAAGCTTCTACCATACTATTTTGGACATGATGCATGTAGATGCCCCTTCATCGATGATACACCGATGGACGGTGATGTTCCATATTTTGACTGGTATTTGAATAGCAACTGCAGCGGGAAGGCATGGTTCGCAGCTATCAAGGTCGAAGGTGATAAGTCTAGTATCGGCAGGGTCGACTGCCCCCATGGTGGAAAGGAGTGATTTCCGCTGAGTGGGACATGTCTGGAGGACTTCCAGAACTGACATGGCAGCCGGGGATTGTGCTAAGTCATCTACCAAGCTGTAGTTATGTGCGGCCCTAGCCTGTGGGTTGTGGACATTCCTACGCAATGGGATGCGAGGGATGTGCAATGGTGGGTCGGCAGAAGGGCATGGGATCACCAACGGAGGTCCCGTCGGTGTAGGGTTTGTTTTTACAGATGTGGGAGTAGACTTAGCTGTTGGAGGATACTGACGATTGCGTGTTTGCAAAAGAATTTCCTCCTCACTGGTGAGGAGAATTGTTCGTTCCACCGGATTGTTGGGATTATGGTATTGGCCCACCTGAGGTGGGGGATGCTGCGTATCCTATTGGGTGTTGATAACACCTTGATGTGGGATAGGATTTTGCAACACGGCAGGAGGGGGTTGTTGCGCATATTGTTGTTGTGCCTGTTGTGGCGCAGGTTGCGCTGGGGAAGGGGGAAGGCTCCCAGAGTCTTTCAACCTCTTGAAATCCGTGATCTGTGGGCAATGGTGAGTGTAATGACCATATACGCCACAAAGAGCACAAGGGTGGATGGTTTTAACAATGTTCCTCCCTTGGTGTTTGTTTTTATTTCCCCCTTGGGGGTTTTGGTTCCCTTGGTTCGGGTTGCCCCTAGTAGGTGGATGCGGTGGGGGTTGATTCCTTCCTTGACCATGATTGTTGTTGTTATTCCTATTCCTTCCTTTCCTCCTGTTGTTGTTCAAAGGGTTAGTTGGGTTGGCTGTGTTCAACTGTTCAAAATTTTGGTACTGTTGAGCAGCAGAGGGTTGAATAAAGTTTACCCTCGCATGAGGATGTGGGGGAGCCATGGGTTGTGGAGGACCCGGAAAGGGGAAGTATGGATTCTGTGGTGGTGCGGCTCCATAAGGTACATAGGAAGGTGTGGATCTTTCACTAGTACTATAAGGTGATGTGGAGGGGGGACCACTTGTATTTGGAACAGGTGGATGTATGGGAGGTGCTAGTGGTGGTCCACTAATGGGTGGAGGTGTAGCAACAGGGTATGGCTGTTGGTAAGGGGGTGGGGGGTAATAAGAAGTGCCCCCATATGCTGGTGGGTATTGAGGGGTCCCATACATCGGTGGTGGTTGGGGTTGTGGACTATGATGCGTGGTGGCACCTATTAGCCCATCTGCTGAGTGAGACATCCCCAGTTTGTCCTGGCCAAATGGCACAGGTCTTGGAAGATCAGGAAGTACTGTGTACAAGTATCATGACTGTGCATAAATGAGGTCGTATTGTTGATCTTTTCCGATGGCTTCCTCTTCATATTGTGGGAAGGTAGAAGCGACATCCTTCCCGAGGAGAGCGACAAGTGATCTAAGAAACCAATCAAGACATTGTTGGTTGGTGGTTTCTGCTTTACACAAACTATGTCACCTACACCACTCATGAATGTGGTCGCAATGTGGGTGGATGAGGACTGTTTGAAATTGGACAGTAGTTCTAGACCATTGTCATGTCTGATGAGTAGTTGGAAGAAAGTTAAAAAGGCTTTGGCCAAAGATTCGAAGGCCGTGTGGGACCCTGATTTTTCTTCAACATACCATTTGGCTGAAGGGCCAGTAAGTGTGCGCTGAAATAATCGCAATCTGGCGGAATCTTCCATGATGCCATTAGAAGAACACCATAGATGAAAGGTCATGACATGGTTGGCGGGGTCATCCCCTGCCTTTCCTTCAAACTTTGGTATGTCTGAAGGAAGTTTGATTGGCATTGCAGGCCATGCGGCATCATGCAATATAGGATCATTTGTGAGTTTGGTGAGATCCAGAATGTTGAGAGAGGCCAAGTATGGCATCTGTAGAGGGGGTGGAGGGTTAACTCCGGCTATGGTGTGTTGTGAACCTGACCCTTGATGGGGACTAGGTGGGTTGGTGCTTCCTCCTTGAGAGGAAGTGGGTCCTCCGCTTCCGTGCAAGGGGGAGCGAGTGACTGTGCGTCCTTGGGAATTGGACCCAAGTAAGGTAGAACCAAGCAAAGTTGATCCTAGGATAGTGGCACTCACAGGAGTGTGTGAAGGAGGTACCAATGAGCGGGTACGACCAGATACTCCCCCTAAGATAGGAGGAAGGTTGAGCAAGCGCCGTGAACGATGGGGGTTCTGTGGTTCCCCTATGATGTCAGACTATTTGTGTGAAATGTGTGCAACAAGTGGTGAGAGAAAATATAGAAACAAGAGCTTTTTGCTGTGATGGTCTACACACAATATATATATCAAAGTCAAACTGTAATCAGGTGTGCATCATACATAAATGAAAGAGAAGCATATATGTGGGTAAGAGGATTTTTTTGTCCGCGTGGGGGAATAAAAAAGAAAACAAATGCTCGTGTCCTAGAAGACGTAACGTCCTTCCTCTCAAATAGCACTGGAACTTCCAATAGCTCTCAATAGTGGGGTCTGAAGTCACTGGAAGAGACACTAGTGAAGAATGAAATAATTGGTTATAATGAGGGGTAGAGGGTGCAATATCCCGAAAGAGCTAGCGATACCTCCCAATCGCCACACAAAATCCAATCAAGGTGCAATTGCAACCCACAATTGCCACCTGGGTAGATGTCCTAAGTTTGGTCACTAGGTACCTCGGTCCAAGCACGGCATTTAGATTTTTGGCGTAAGAAATGGGTCACGGGCTGGATCCCGTCCAAGAGGTGGGTGCCTCAAGGGGGGACGCGCAGAACAACTAGACCTCGGCCTTCAACTCTTCACGGGTATCTCCCTACCTTATGGTGATTGGAACGCTGGACTTGGAGGATTTGAAAGCTCCCTATTTGTCAACTTCTATGTTTGAAATTGTGAGAACCAGATAACAGGGGGTTATTTGGATACCTACCCCCGAAATCCTACCTAGACTAAAATTTTCTTTTGGCACCCCCTATGGAGGACAACTTAGTGAGTTGTTAGAAAGATTTTAGATGAAATGTTTTGTGAGGCTGGGGGTGAAAATCAACCTCGTTTGATTAAAAGTGGGAGTGGATAGTCCAACCAAGAAAAGATGGGGTGTTTTCAGAATCCCTTTGGAGGAAACCTACTTAGACCACCACGTTTCGAGATGAGGCTATGTGAGTGCAAAAGTGGCTTTTGTGTGTGAGTGAAAGTGCACCAAATTTTAGTTATTTAGATGTCTCCTTGCAACATGTGGACATCGCTTGGTCCTTTATAAGAGTTTGATTACCTAAATAAGCTAGATGGCATTGGTACAACCTTGCGGAATTTTAAAATCCCTAGGAANTGAGTTAATCTAGAAAAAGCATGAAACTAGTCCTAGATTGAACATGTGGGCATGTGTGGGCCCGTTACAAACTTTTAACTCTCCTAGTTTTCTGATCTAAGAAAGAAAAATTCAAACACTATTCTAGATTTGTTGACATGTGGGCATGTATTGGACCCTTTACAAGAATGTGTTTGAGAAAATGAAACTAAGAGGGGTCTCAAAAAAAGCCTTTGTCCTCTCCTAAAAGTTTGTTTGAAATTTTGTTTAAGGGAGATGAGATCGATTTCTCAATCCTTTTTTGATTCTCAAGATCGCTCAATGGCCCAAGAGAAGAGCATACTCACGATTGTTACTTTCGACTTCTAGTCCTGAAATGTGAGTTTAGATGTGATTTAAGATTGATGTTTTAACTTAGATTTATAAACCAAAGCAAGCCATCCATGTGGCAAAAAGAAAAATAAGGGACAAATGAATTTTATCCACCTAAGTTCCTATGTTTGCTAGATTATCCCCTTTATAAGTTGAGGGGTCTAAGTGGTGCAGTATTCAGAGCATACACATTATCATCTTAAGAAGGAAAAATGATTTTTCCCACATCCAAAGGTCTTACAATGCAAATTTTGGTTCAAACGCGTGACTTTCTGTGTGGATAGAGGCACATGTGGCGCCTGCGCGCGAACATAATTGAAGCTAAAAGCGCATATGCGCCCGACGTGCGCCTGTGGCCAGGAAAACCCACGCGTCTGTGTCAAAAGTCCGGGAAGAAAAATCCAGATGGATTTCTCTCCAATTCCTGGTGAATTGATTGCTAAGCAGGTCGGCTGAGGAGGGTTTATGAACCTGCAAGTTAACTAAATCAAAAGGAAAGAAAATAAATCCCAAATGAGGGAGGAATTGATACCTTCTCCCCAGTATGGTCGACAATCTGTTTGCACTCTATTCGTCACTGTGTGAGCAAATTAAGAGTGCTTACATGCCCAGTTGGGCTCTGCTAGGCATGACAGCTGTGAGGTAAAAGTTAGAAAGAGAAACAACTAAGTTATAAACAAAAATCAAACTAAAACTAATTAAAACTATGAGCATGTGAGAAAATGAAAAACAAATGTAAATGGTACAATATCACCAATGTATTAGCTGATCTGATTGATGAAATCCAAAGACACACAATGGAGAAA